>VZUI01010303.1:0-55574 GCA_013401135.1 Cettia cetti | reverse complement strand
AAGGAAGGAAGGAAGGAAGGAAGGAAGGAAGGAAGGAAGGAAGGAAGGAAGGAAGGAAGGAAGGAAGGAAGGAAGGAAATAGAGAAACTGGGGCTATGTAGCCCTATGCTCAAGTGGGACAGGGAGCGCTGAGTGCTGGCCTTTGTTTCCAATAGCACTTAAGCATATTGTGATAAGCAGTCTTGTATAATATGCAGAAGTAATCCATAACTGACCCATAAGAAATCCTGTTCCTGACTTAGCTGGTGTCATCTGAGTGGTTTGGTTAATTGTATTACATAAGCATCTCTATTATAAAGCACATGATACAGGATGACCTTCTCTGAAAGAAATAATTACCAAACAAGTCTGCCAATGGCTATAACATATTCAGTTAATATAAGCATGTCATTTCATATTTTTTACATCCTAGTTAATCTGGTTTTGGAGAGTAAGTTTTTGAAGGCATTGCTTAGAAATATATCTGAGAAGGAATATACTTGTATATTCCAACAGTTTGTAGCTAATCTTGTCCCAACAGCATTTTGTTTGTTTCTTTGTTTGCCTGCTTTGGGGGGCATATTGCATTATTTCAATAATCACTCCATATCTTTGCAGCTGATTCCACATTTACTTCCAGTTCCAGGGGAAAATTTTCATTCTTCAGCACATGTACAAGTTTCCTCATATTGCTGCAATTATTCCTGATTGAACTCAAGCTCTTAGATCTCCTCTTTCTAAAGGAAAAAATGTGCTTGGTTCCATATGAGTAAAATAAAATATTTGATAAATTGATTATTTCTGCATTCTCATCCAACCCTCACTGAACACAACAGAAATCTTGATGTGTCTCCAGAGAGCTTTCTGTCAGAGGAGGGAGAGTAACCACAAGGTGAATAGTGTTAGATGGGAAGAATATGCCAGAGCCAGTGCTCTCAATACAGAGCTGAAATACAGTAACAGCATGCCTTTCCTAATGCAGGGTACGTTTTCTCCTCGATATAGCACAAGGCTGATACATCAGGCTCAAAGACAACTGAACTGAAAGAAGAGGTTTTAAGCAGCACGTGCCCAATTGCACCAGTCCTCTGCTTGGGTACGTTTCATCTCAGTGATTCCAGCCATGACCAATAACTGACTTGCACCAATCTGACACCATTCTGTGGTTTGGAGAGGGTCTAATAGCATGCAATCACATTTACTGATTTCATGTTTACTTCCCTGCTGTCCTGTCTTTCACCCAGCCAAGAGGAGTGGAATTTCCTCCCACAGCTGTGGTGCTTTGAGGAGCCATTAACTGCAACCTAAAGCACGTTCAGCTGCAGTGAAGCAGCAGCCAGCCTGCGAACAGCTCTAGAGGGAAGGCTGCCATCGAGACCACCTGCCCCATTCAAGACAGTCCCAAATGTACTGCTGGGTTCTTGACTGCACAGATGTTATGAAGATCACCTGGGGAAAACAGAAGATGTCTGTGTGCATAAACAGTTATAGCCAGCTGATTGCTTCACTCTGCAGGCAGGAAAGGCTTAGATTAAGTCTATTTTTGCAATGTTTCCTGTCAAATTTGACGATTTGGTTTTTTTTCTGAGCAGTCTGAGATTTCAAAGGAAAATGTAAAATTAAGGTGTAATTTTTTCTTAAAATTTTCTAAAATCCAGATCTTCTCAATTCAAGCTCTGTTTTAGAGACCTGAGCCATAAAGTGGCAGCTATTTCCTTTAGTACTTGGTGCAACAATGAGCTCTGGACTATATGTAAATATCACTGATTATTTCATCAATTCTGTATTTTATTTGAAAGGAAATAAGCCTATTAATGTAGCACTTTTTTTATTTCCTGTGCAAAAAAATTACTGGAAGCTACTAAATATACGGATTTTATTGAGGTGAACCTTCAAAAATTTTTAACACTTCTCTGTGTAGGGAGAAAAGTAACATTTGTAGAGTGTCTGAAGAAATAAGTTTTTTCTATAATGAGTTCCCAAGAGTTCACAGAATCATGGAATATCTCAAGTTGGAAGACATCCACAAGGATCATTGAAGTCCAACTCCTTGCCCTGCACAGAAACACCCCCAAGAGTCATACCCATGTGCTTTAGAGAATTGTCCAAATGCTTCTTGAGCTCTCTCAGGCTGATGCCGTGATCACTTTCTTGGGGAGCTGTTCCAGTGCCCAACCGCCCTCTGGGTAAAGAACTTTTCCCTGATATCCAATCTAAACTTCCCCTGGCACAACTACAGGCCATTCCCACTGGTCACCAGAGAGAAGGGATCGATGTCTCCTACACTTCCCCTCGTGAGTAAGCTGTAAACCACTATGAGGTCTCCCCTCAGTCTTCTCCAGGCTGAACAGACCAAGACTCAGCCACTCCTCATACAGCTTCCCCTCCAGACCCTCCACCATGCTTGTGGCCCTCCTTTGGACACTCTCTCATAGCTTTATATCTTTCTTATATTGTGGTGCCCAAAACGGCACACAGAATTCACCAGCGGGAGAAACAAGAAGTATTAAAACTAAATCCATTGAGAATTCAGTTTTCTATTTAATCTCTTAACATGAATTCACATTTTATACTGACTGTATGAGAAAGCTGACAGCCTTCAGGAAAAGAGGGAGCTTTTTTCCAGTAGTGAAGAAAGAGGAATAATAATAATTCTGTGGTGAGATGCAGTCAGATGTTGCATATAAGGACAGCACTGGAGACAGAAGTAGGGATTAGCTTTCACAATGCTGCAGTTAGGCCACTTGCATGTAGGAACAGCTCTCCTGGATAAGTTAAAAGGTCCATCCAGATCACAGTAATAAGTGGTGGATGATAAAGAAACAGAAGTGCAAGACAGAACAATGAAAGAAATCTAGAAAGAGCAGTGCAAGCATATATAGTCACAACTTGCCCAGAATATTCTCTAAAGTATCAGAAATTTGACTGTCAAGGACTTGCTGGGCCACTGGTCATTAAAGGAATTTTTCTTTTATTGATTTTTCTAGCCTGTATTTCAATCCATGCTGACGTCTAGCATGGCAATGCCCCCTGGCAAGCAGTTCCACACTCATCTAGGTATTCCAGGAAGAAATACCTTTGGCTTGCTATGAAACCTGCCAGTAGCTATTTCACTGAGTATCCCTTGCTCTTTTTTAAGTCAGTGAGCACCTCCTCTGCCACTCATGACTCTAAAGACTTCTGTTAGGTTCTCTCTTGTTCTGCTCTCTTTCAGCACACTAAGGATCCTCGCTCCCCTTCAGAGCAGTCCCCACTTACTTTCTTCATACTATGAAACCCACTTGACAGTTTTGGGTCCAGGCTGAAGAGAGAGCTCCAAGACCATGTGTGTGAAAGGTGCTGGGGAGGGAGCTGACCTACATACATGCTCAGGAAAGTGGCAGGCACTTTCACCCACCTGACCTGGGTCAGATGATCTTCCAGATGAGATCAATTGCCCTCAGAACCAATTCTTATAAGTAAATGCTCATAAATATCTGCTTCAAAGGTGCTTCTTGTTTACAATGTAAATGGATGTTTTGATCAAATAAATCCAGTCAGAGAAAATGTTTCTGAGGAAATAATAGCTCAATGTCTAAAAACAAATTCCCATCTTTTTTTTCCTCCCTGTCCCCAGATAACAAGAACCCTATGTATAGGGCCAAAACCAAAGCTTCATATCTGACTCAAATCTTGTTTAATATTAAATGAGAAATGTTTGACTTTGCTTCCTACACGGATGCTGTTATGGTTTCATTTGGATGCTTTTGCTTGAAAAATCTGTCCAAAGCGTGATAGTTAATTACTATTTAAGGATTTCATTATGTCTTTCAAATAAATCCCAAGGAATCTTCCCCTCAACGTGGACAGGAAGTATTTTCATGTTTATATGTATGCATTTCCTTTAGAAACCACACTAGAACGATTACAGATGGAGTAACTGGAAACAGAATAGCTCAGAGATATTTTATAACCCTATTCAGCAAAGAAGTAGGGTTCAGTGGTCCAAAATCATCTGTGCAAAGTTAGAACTGGTATGGCTTGTTTTCCTTTGGCAAAACTGCTTGTTTATTCCAAGCCACCAGCTCTCCAAGACACTATTTAGGAAACTACATCAGTTTGTGAAATTCTGTAATGAAGGAGCACAATGTTTTCAGCACTCCAGATAGATAAATAAATGTATATATTTCTAGGATACAACAATATTTAGGGACAGATTGTGATTACCCTTGCATGGGAAGAAAATTGAATTGAGGAAGCTATTGTCTTGTTTCATCATGTGCAGCCTCATAAAAGTCATCCAGAATAATGGTGTAATAGAGGCATGGAGCAACAGCGCTCTTCAGGTCACAGATGTCTCTCCTACATTTTGGTCAGCCTCATACTGCTGCATCTCTTGTTGTTCATCATGATTCTGTACACACAGAACAGCATTATTCTTTCAGTTTTTCGTTGGTTTTTTTTTTTCCCCCCCAAAATGAGCATTTTCTGGATGAGAACATGCTTTCTCAGGGTATATTCGTCTACAAGTCAGCAGTACTGAAGACATTGAAGCATACTTTTGCTCTGTGTAACAAATAGTTGATGTCTTGAGTGCAGAAAACTGTGAGAGAGCACTACTCTTTCAGTGGACTTTATAATTACTAAACTAAATCTTATCTTTTACAATTACATTGTGTATTCCACTCAAGTGTTAACAAGACAGAAAGCTGGGTATAGCCACATGGGACACAAATTGTTTCACAGGACTGATTATCTCCTAAGACTCTGGTTATCACAACCATGCTTACATTAGAGATGCTGCTGGAAAGGCTTCTGTCTGTATAAAAAAAAATCTATTACTGTTAGTAAATCACAATTGTAAAGCACCTGTCAGCCAGAAACTCCCACAAACTTTTGCAGATTTTTAAATTCAGTAGATGAATACCCACTCAGCTTTGCTCTTTCTGAAGCTGAGTGTCTGTCCCAGAGTTAATTTAAAGCAGACCTTGCTTTCCTCACTGCTCATAAGACAGAGGACCAAACCCACAAGTGCTGTGCAGTTTGGAACAGACCACAGTGGACAGTTCCGTCCATAAAGACTCCTGAGGGATGCTTGGGAAGAGTGCAGTTGCTCTAAAGGAGCCACTAAAGTGAAATGAAATGAGATTTAAAGTCCCTCAGTTAACTGAAATCATTAACAACCACAGAAGCACAGGCCTCTTGACCACTGCCAAACACGGTCAGGCGGGTGCTCCTCCCCGCTGGGAGCAGAGCGTGGCCCTCAGGCCATCGGAGAGAACACAGCCACCCGCTGGGCCACCAGCTGTCACTGCTCCCCCACCCAGCTGATGGCTCTTCAGCATCTGCCTGGTTTGTGGGGCTGGGACAGCTTCATCAGAGAGCCTCGGGGAGGGAGGGAGCGGGGTGTGAGGAGTTCCTCCTCTGCTTGGCAGAGGCCAGGGCGGTGTTGTGCTGGGCAGGATGTGATGAAGTGACAGAGATGAGGTAGTGCTGGAGCTGCAGCAGGACCACCCCTGGGGGAGCAGCTCTGCAGCAGGGCTGGGCTCCTGCACAGGCCATCTCTATGGCTGTAAAGCCCCAGCATGGGGCACCACTGCCAGGACTCTGCCTCTCACACCCTGCTACAACTCACTGTTTGAACAACACCTGCCTGAGTGAATTCTCACCTCCCCCATCCCTTTTTCCCTTTTTGCACAGTGTAACTATGACTTGAGCCTGACCTGGAAAATTCACACACAGCTCAGCTTAACACCCATACATCCTTAGCAACAGGGATTTAAGCTGTCATTGACTTTTGCTGCACTGATATGTATCCTTGGAATTATACTGAAGACTTTTTGTGTTTTGAATCCCAAAAACCAGCAGCTGTCAGATGGCAGTGAATCAATCCCATTAGGATAAAATGCACTAAAGAAACATTGCAAATTTATAAACATTGTTTTTTTTCCTACATTGCAACATACCCAATTAGTGAACCCAAAAAGATTTGGAAGATTTAAATTACACATCCCCATTTCATGTCTTCTATTTTAATCTAATTATGAACACTGAGAACAGATTTGTCTATTTTATTGTAAATCTCTCACAAATTGTCATGTATTAGTTCCAAATTCCAATATGTCAACTTCAAATAAATACAGATTTACAATGCACTTAGTAAAATAGAAAACATGTATATTTTGATCTTGTAATTTAGCTCACAGGTAAATTTATGACTGTCATGACAAATGAAAACGCTTTGGAAATCTTATTTTTAAACTTAAGAGGGTATTTGCCCAACATTGACATTGTCAACAGTCAATTCCAAACAGTATGGCTGGCTTTTGACAGCAGCTACCTAGTAATAGGTGAGACCCACAACAAGAAGTGCAATTAGCCTATAGCACCAAGCAAGAGCAAACAGGAAGCATGAAGTAATGCAGACCACAGGGGATTTTAGTTTAAAAAACTTCCATAAACAGGGAAAAAGCAGAAGCAAGAGCTGAGTATAGATGATGAGATGGAAAGTTGTTTTTTTTTGTTGTTGGTTTTGTTTTTTTTTTAAAAGGAAGAATCTATTCACTAAGATTATAAGATTAAAGGCCAGCTGACAAGGCATGGGACTTCACTGCAAGTAGAATATGAAATGCTGGAGCAGCTGAATAGCTGTTTGTTGGCAGATGCAGATCATCATGATGCTCTTCTGCAACTCAGAATCAAACAGAGGAGGAAGAACTGCACATGTGGCACATGCATACTACCAAGGTGTGAATGGTGGCATCCATCTTGAGCCCGTTGAAGATTCCCTCATTAAAGAAATTGCTTGTATTGTTAGTTTACAAGTGCAATTCTGAAGAAAAAGAGCTCCAGCATTTAAACCACATTTCTAGTTTCATGTGGACTATTGCATTTGATTACTAAAGAACCATCCCCTTTACTTATTGCACTGTGTAGTTCTACTTATATCCTTTATTTCTTGTCCCTGATTCTTCCTCCTCCTTTCTATGTCCTGCTTTACCTGCTTTTCCTATTGCAGGTTTTACCAGACAGTTTCCAATAAGGAAGGTCAGGGGTCCTCTGCCTGAACTCCTTTGAAGGCCCTGAAAGGTCTCAGAGAGTGAGTCACACCAGAGATATTAATTTGTGGTGTCAGCTTACTTTAAAATATTCCCCTGGTTACTATTCACTGCAGAAAGATGTTTGTGATCTAGTGGCCCAGTAACAGTTATGCACACAAACTGCCACACAAGACCAGCGACCTGGTGAGCACTGACAAGTTTGTAGGATTTTTACAAGACGCATCTTTAAAGCAGAATTTTTCCCTGAGCTGTCTTCTACTCTGACACATACTATCCCAAATCTGGCTCAAGCAGCTGGAAACCACAGGTTCCAAAGCACCTACCAGAAATAAGGGCTCTTGCCATGGTTTAGCTGTCTCTGGGATCCATCTCACGCTTCAGTCTGTTTAACTGGCCTAAATGTAAGGGTCCTTCCCTCTGTCCATAGCCAAATTAATAACACAATAATACAAAGAAGGCTCTTCCAACTTTACCAAAGAATGTTCTTTTTCTGCTCAGAGAAATCATCCAGCAGGAATGAAAGATCTAACTCTGCACTTCTCAAATAGGTCTATTGCTTTGAGACAGGGAAAACCAACACAAGTGTTAACTAATTAATTACAGGCTACTTAGCTGAGGTCACGTCCACAGAGGAAATATATCTGCATTTAAAAAAACCCCTAACTTATTAACCATTGTGGGTAAGTGTATGTAAGATAAAATCTATTGAAGTGATTTTATAAAGCACATAAAGATCTAAATCCCACTTTGAAGAGAGATTTACGGCTTTACATTTTATCCCCACTGGCAGCGTGACCGGAGATGAAACTTCCATTGATTGGCTTCAGTGAGAGTTAAAAATAAATAGACTGAAATCCCCTCTCTGCTCAAGAGCACAATAGAGCTGCTACTGCTCCAGAGAACAAATGCCTAACTTTGGGTTATCTTTTCCACCTGTACACTGGCAATTTTTCCAAAATGGATGAACATTTCCATGGTCCTACTGTGACAGTTTAAATTTGTGTGGGAAATTAGACTTCATCCATGGTGCTTTTGAGAAGCTGACAGGAAAAAGCAATCCCAGATTGGGAAAGTGTTAAAAACAATCCTCAGGTTACTATGGATTGGGAAGGATAAGCAGTCCTCAGATTACTGCAGGAGAGCCACCTCACTTCCATGCCAAAACCTCCAGACACTTCCAGAAACTGAGAGAAGTATTGGAAAAACACTTAGGAGGAGGGAGATATGTATTCCCAAGAGACTCTGCTGTGACTAATGTATACAGCCTGATTCTCACCTCCTCAGGAGCTTAAGAGTGTCACACCTTTCCCCTGCCTGGGTTCCAGGCCATTCCTCAGCCCAGCATCAGCTGGTCCTCCCATGTCATAACACAGTCTGTTGATGGACCCAAGCCAGGCATATTCATGTGCTGTCAAATTTTGATCACAGGTCACAGAATGAGAATCTCTCACCTAATGGGCACCAGGAATATCTCATTCATAGCCTGCAGTGGAAAGAGGCATGTTTATTCCAGATGGCACACTTGCAAAAAGGATGGCTTAAACCACTTACAGTGAGTGACAAAAATCAGATTATCTGATAGCTGATAAAAGGTTAGTTACAGATCAGATCCATGAGCATTATTTATAAGAACCCATTTGACCAGGGGAACTAACTGGAAATTTCTGTGCTGAGAACAACTGAGCAAATGGGTAGCATGAAGCTCTTCAGAGTACAGGATGTATTTTAAGACAAAATCTTTCTATAAACAAGAAAGCATTCAGCTGTGGGGGCCTCATCATAAATAGGACATGGACCTGTTGGAGCCAGTCCAGATGAGGGCCACAAAAATGGAGAACACGAGGCTCCAGGGAAACCTTATAGCACCTTCCAGCATCTGAAAGAAAGCTGGAGTGGGACTTTTCACGAGAGCATGTCATGATAGGACAAGGGGGAATGGCTTTAAACTGAGAGTAGGTGTAAATTAGACATTAGAAAGAAATTCTTTATTGTGGTGAAACACTGGAACAGGTTGCCCAGAGAAGCTGTGGATGGTCCATTCCCAGAAGCATTCCAGGCCAGACTGGATGAGGCTTTGAGCAGCCTGGTCTAGTGGAAGGCAACCCCGCCCAGGGCAGGGAGGTGGGAACTAAATGATCTTGAAGGTCCCTAACAACCCAAACCACTCTGTGATTTTATGATTCCATAATACTTAAAATTCTTACTCTAAACTGTAGCAATTATGCCCAGTCTCATATTTAAGCTTAAATTTTTACTTTCATTTGTACAGATTTTTTTAGCTAACGCTGATGACAAGTAAATATCAAAAAACATCCCTGAAGATGAGAATGTACCCTGCAGCTCTGCTGGAATTCAGGTAGCAGGTTTGATTCTAAAAATGACACATTTATTTCAAAGAAGCGGGCAGAGACTAACTCATATTTTCTAAGAAATTTGTAATTCATGATTTAAAGGCATATTGGTATGAAGAAACCCTGCTGAAACAAGTTTCCCAGCATTCATAAAAATGAAAAACCATAGTTTTAATACAGAAGTACACTTGGACATTGGGGGAATATTATATCATTCAACGGACTGTAGTGACCTATTACAGCATTTCAAAATTTTGTAAGGTTTCCTCAAGAGTTCTGAACTCTCAGAGGTCCTCAGTACTTAACTTTTAAAGCCCTGTTCTTTCATGCTTGATTTTGAAACGATTTTAAACCAACAGTGTTGTGCCTACATTTTTTCACAGTCATGTGGAGAGGGAGGTTTGTATATGTTTCACAATGCAGACATATGATAAAGATAATCTTCTTAAGCCTGTGATTTCAGGGGGTGAAGGGAGAGAAGAACTATCTTCTGACTCACAGAGGAGAATGATGGAGATTTAACCCCACATCCTGTCATTTCTTATGAAGCTCAGCAAAGAGCAGAAGAAGGAAAGAGGCTGCTCAGGAGCACATCAGCTCCTCCATCACAACAGTGAGTGCACTGTGCTGTTGGGTGCCCATGGAGATTGTCAGGGAAGGATGTGAAAGGGATGGATTATGGACTGTGTCACCTAAGGGTGAAGGTGCTCACCCTGAGTAGAAAGAAGTAGCCAAACATGGGTTTGAATGAAGCTTGCCTCCACCTCAAGTAAAAAATTCAAAACCCAGGCTGTTAGTGACTCTCCTCTTGCCTTTCTGTCTGGGCCTGAGAAAATCTTCCCCAGCAGCATTGCTCCTGAGCCTTTCTCACAAACAGGAATTTTTGAGTGGGTTTGTTTTTTTTTTGTTTGTTTTTTTTTTGTTTTTTTGTTAGCTGATAAATTCCCAAACAGCTCTTTCTCATTTAATGTCATCTTACTGAACATCCTTAGAAAGATGCCATCATACCTGACAGGAACAGATTCCCACCTTATTAAAATTAAAGAAGTGTAAATACAAGAGAAGGAAGAAGAGTCCAATGGTCAGAGCCCTATCTAGGAATGCACAACCCTTCTCACAACCTGCTTTTGCTTTAGATGTCTTGTAAGAGCAAGATAAGCAAACTTAAATTAAAGGCTCAGTCCAACAATGTCATCTGTGACTGGGATAAAAGTGCTTCTTTCTTTTCTCATAGAAACATTTGGGAATTACCAAATACTAAAGTACTGAGAAGAGTAGCCAGGCATCTCTAAAAAACAGTCTTTTGTTTTATGAAGGCAGCAGTGAAGCCGGTGGTTTTAATGTAACTTTTAAAAAGTAAGTTTAGTTTCCCAGATAATCCAGCTCACACTCTCCCACTGCTGAGCCTGCTGCCTCTGTGGGTTATAGAGTTAACGTCTGAAGCTGAGTTACAGCTACCTACAGGCTGAACAAAAGAGCTATCAAAATTATTTCACATAAAATTCCTGGTTTTATTCAAAGTAGATTCCAGTAAAGAAAGTAGTAATACTTCTTAGCTCTCAATAAATCCATGTTTTTATACTTAAATGTCCTGGTTGCCAGCTGTGATCATGGTCTGTAAAACTTCTTACGTTCTTCTGAAAGCTTCAGGTATAGGAGACAAATAACTATGCAAGAGTTACATATTCCATGTAAAATTAATGATGGTTTTCTAAGCCCTCGAGGCTGCACAGGAATCACTCATTCCAAAGGATTATAGTTGACAGTCTAATACCTCAGTGTGCAGAGACCACCCACAATTAGGAAAACCTGAGGAGGGCAATCCTGGGATTTTACCCAGATGATCCAAAGGTCCAAGTTCACGCTGCTCTCACTCTGTATGTGAAGGGTGTAAAGACCCTGGTTACATAAGCCTGTGGGTGACCCCTCATGGGGCTGATCTGGCACAAAGCCCTCAGGGAGTAGCTTGGGTGAACTGAGCAGCTTCATGGCAATACCACTGCAAACTGAACTGGCTCTTTTCCAGAGACCCTTTCTTCCTGTCTTTCTTCAGGGCCTGCTGCAAAAAGCAAGACATTGCTTAGCAATCATGTCCTGCACATGCACACATAAGTACTAAACTACTATAAAGCAAACCTATGCCTTCCATTCTTTAAGGTTAAAATCTGTTTATTAATTTCTTTCATGTCGATCTTTGTTTCATTTGGTCTCCTTACCATACAAATCCCATCATGCACTGGGAAATAAATCACTTAACTTTTGTTGCCTTTAGCTCCTCTCTGTGAGTTTATAAAGCACTACACCAGATGTTAAGTGTCCTAAATCACAGTTTCTATAGATAGATCAAAATTTCACAGCAGGTGTGGACCATGGCATGCTTGAGTCCTAATCAGTCCCTCATCTGTCCAGATCATCACACAGCTGGAGAACTCAGAATTGGAGGTCAGCCCTGGGGCCACAAGATAAACTGTAGTTTATGATTAACACAGATTCTTTAAAGATAATATGCATAAAACCATCATTTCAGCAATAGATGTGTTTGCAACCATTGTATGCCAGTCCCTTGAGTTTCAAATCCAAACATCACCAACAGATGAGGACTGTCAAAGGAATTAAGGGAGTAAACTAAAGAGTCAGAAACATAAAATAAAGCCTTTGAATGAATAATATTACACAAATGTTTGCCATCTAACATCCTTACCGCAGTGTCGTTGGTGGTAATGTACACCAACACATCCGAGTTGTTTCTGCCATTGATGTATCGGTAACAGTTCCACACACAGCTTATCAAGTAACCCTGCAAAGAAAAGGGATCTATTATTCTGAGCAGAAAATAAACCACTGATGTTTTTCTGATAGATTGTATCCATTCTTTATAAATATGAACATCAGCAGGACAGAAGCATGGGATAGTCACTTCCCTGGTTGCAGCGACTGTGAGAATGTCTGGGGGCTCTGTGAGTAACCCAATGTCATTCCTCATAAAGATAGGACTGAGGTTCTTTAGAATTGAGAGGGTTCTGGGGAGACCTTACTGTGGCTTTCAACATATAAAGGGGCCTAACTAAATCAATATATTCCATGTGACTGGAATTGTCTGGGGTCTTGGTATTCTTGCCAAAGTAAAAGCTTTTATTGACATCTGAAGTTATTTCTGACATTTTAAACATTGTTAAAAATACTGGGGTTTTTTTTCCCAGTGTAAAACAAAAACCCCTGTAACAGCAGCAATAAACCTACTGCAAGATCATAAACTTCACTGCTTTTGGTTTTGGTGCTTGGGTAGTGCTGCTTCCTGTCAAACAACTAGTTGTCTCCACTTCTTTGACTGGTTGGGCAAAATGCCCACAGCCACCACCTCCTTCATGAGCAGAAGAGATTCCAGTTTGAGCAGCAGAGGATGAGCAAAGTGAGTGGAAGGAAGGTAAGAGGCAGGAAGATGTGGAGGAGCTGGAGTCAGATCCGCAGGATGTCAGTAACACAGCTGGCAGGACTAAAGCAGTTCCCTCTGAAGCTTTCTGCTTCCCATTGTTGGAGGTTAGGGTTTTTCCTTTTGTTTTCTTTCAAACCAAGACACCCATGTAATCACACATGATGGTTATGAGGAGAATTTTGTGTTTTGATAGTGCCCAACTTATATTTTTTCTTAGTAGGTCTCCACAGCAATTCTTCCACAGATCTAACACATGCAGATTAAACTGCCTGCTCTGCTATTGCATGTGTATCTCACTGAGTGAGTCATACTTTTGTGACTCACTTGCACTGATGGCCTTCCAAAACCTTCTTATCCCTCTGAGCTGCCCTGTGCTTCCTCTGTCTCCAGAGCTAACACACATGAGCTGTGTTTTTCAGGATGCCACGTGATTCACTGATGGCTTTCTTGCAGATCAGGAAGTTCTTCTTCCATCAGGACTGAGCTGGCTAAAATCTGGTAAATTTGTTTCCTCTTTTTTCACAGTACCTTACAGACCCTGGATTGACCTGCAGCTGTTGCAGACTTTGACAATACTTTTGGCCAACCAAATGGGGAGAGAAAAAGTCTTCTGGAGTGAGGCAAGTCCCAAGGGAAGATTAGACAAGCTCTACAGACCAAGCTGTGGGCTGTGCAAAACTATCCCAGGCTACTGAAACAAGTAAAGGCACATATATGGAGAACCACTGCATCTTTTCCAGAATTAAGTAAAATGTCATTGCTAATTTTAAGTGGTAATAAGTAGTTCAGTAGCTTTCAGTGCTCAGATACTATAGCCTGGGAAAGGTATAAGAGCCAATGCAGAACAGAGACTGAATATAATGCACTTCTGAGGGGAGACAGCCTGTCTTTTTAAGAAACCCTTTACATTAAACCTACCTTTTTGCAAAACTATTTCCATACTCTATCAAAATCCAAAGTGAGGGAAGCCTTGTTTTGGATAATACAATCCTATCTGGGAGAAGCTAGTGGGAGATTTATTTTTTAATGCTCCCATTCCATATGGCGAATAAAACACAACCCCACAATGAACCTCTACAGCTTTCCCAGCTCTGAACCCTGGCTCTAATCAGCCCTGCTCCTGCATACATGGGCTGTTTCTCAGTGGGTGAGGTCTGTTTCTTGAATTAAGGTCATCAGCCAGCACACACCAAGAAACTGCCCCTGAGACACTGACCAACATAGGGCAGAGAGTGGCAGCAGCTTGGAGCATGTCCTTGTCCAAGTGCTTTAGACATGTGCTGCTGACCTGCACATCACGAGTCACAGAAACTTGTTTTCCTCAACCTGTAACTTTATTTAAGCCCTTTCCTAATAATTATTTTCTACCAATACTGCTGCACTGTTAAATGGGGCTCCTGATTCAGTTACCAATTTTCTTTCCTGACAGACTTGGCTGAGGTTTCAAATACTGCTTTAAAATGTGTAGCTGGATGCACAGTATATAAATATATTGATTTTTATCTAAGGAGACTAATACTCACATTTGAAATTGGCCCTAGATAAAAGGCCTGAACTCCCTCAGCCTAATCCACTCTTAGTGGATCACCTAGCTACCACAGCATAGACTGGTGACAGACACCTTTTGGGGGAGGCAGCCCCACATAACCACTATGAGAAAGGACAGGTGTGTAAGAAGGCTGAATATAGAAACAGGCACAGTGCCTACTTCTAACCAGCTTTCAGTCTTCCCCTTTGGATGGTGGGAAATTACCTGAGACCCTAAAAATCTGAATCCCACAAAACTTTGTCACCCTGCCTCTCACTGCTGCAGTTGCAGACACACCTGTTAAGTTGCATAATGGTAATAAACTGAAGACCTGTGCTCATCAGATGATCTTTGTGGAAATTAGAGGTTGTTGTATTGTGCTGCTCCTTGTAATACAGCAAGGGAAAGTCTGTGCTGATCTGGGTCACAGCAGCCCTCTGGGTAACCCCTCTCTGGCAGCAAGTGCAGGGTGAACACCACAGACCCAGCAGAGCCCCCTCAGGTTAGTAGCTGCCTGCACTGAATCCCATTTGACTCCTCAGCTGCTTTGAATTTTCTGTCTACAGAGCTGGGATGGGCTTCAGTGACTGGTATAAATGAGATAAAGATTTTTACACAAACTGAAATTTATATGAAGATTTCAAAGGGATGCTAATGGCAGACCAGTTGACCACATGTATTTCCCATGTTTGTGTTACAGAAACAATGGATTGCTGTGCTGATAAAATCTGCAATTAAATCCATCTTCTCAGCACACTAGAATGTGTATCTTGTGAGTATAAAAAGGCTCTATAAGAACAACTGGTTAGAACTGAAAGAAATGCTGTAATTGGAAAAAATTAATAGTATTAAACCAAACCATTAGTCTGCAATATTTTATACGGCATCTTACAGGGGCCAGGACATCAGCTGTTGGCTCACAGTCACACACACTGAGGTATGCAATTTAAAGCAACTGACCCCTGTTTTAGCCACACTTTTCCCATAACTATCCTGTCATCATCAGTGCTGGGTCTTGTCCTAGGCTTTTGTGGAACAAGTGGCAACCTCATGGCTATGTATTGGCCATTCCTGGGAGTGGGGATCAGGAGCTTGGCTGTTGGGGTTTGTGGTCCCAACTGCTGCTCCATCAGCCCTGCAGGAAGGTAGTAGATGCCAGGTGATGTGCTGCAGGTCAGGGCTCCCTTGACCTGCAGGGGAAGAATGCCCTTGGGCTGAGATACCAAATCTCTCAGGGTGAACATAGAACTTCATTCTTTTCCTTTCCCATCTTCTGAGGACACCAGGACATGCAGAGTGGTCTCATGTCCAAGCTCAATACCTTGTAGAAGCAACTTATAGGCATATTATGGAGAACAGTGCTAATATTCAGTTTGCTGAAGACCAGCCTGTCTCACTGAACTGAAACACCCTTTCACTGCCTCACTGGCAGCTACCTCTTCCTACCTACTTTTCAGAAAGAGAAAGGCCAAGGAAGAGGCCATACTCTGAAGCTGCAGAGTGCTTGGGGCAGCCTGGGGAAGAGGCTTAATCTGGTTGTGTTTGTGCTCATCCGAGCTCATTTGGGCCTAAGGAGCTTCCCCATGATGAGAAGGTTGAAGCCTCTATTGTTCTGTCTCAGAAGCTGGGCTTGGCTAGAGGAAACCAAGGCCCTCTTCTCCAAACGAGCTGCAGAGGACATGATTCAAAGTCACTGTGTTGGCTATATGCAATTTGGAGTCCTGTGTACATGTATACAAATACATTTGTGATGTCCTTCCTGGGCCAGATAGGAAACATGTTTCATGGTATGCAACTCCTGTTCAGTATCTAGACAAAGACACTGAATGGAATAAACATATTTTAGTCTACTCTGAAAAGTGTTCTGTGTGAAACCACCTGAAATTCCCATTAGGTGCTTCAGATGCAAGTAAATGATAAAGACTAAAAGACAAGGCTTGTGTGTGGTTAGCTGGCTTGTTTTCTTACCACCATCTCTTGTTTCCCTTCCCTTTCAACAAATCCATGACTGACATCCAAAACACAAACCCAGCATCTAATACCTCATAATCTTGCTTTCTGCTCAGTAGTGTTCTCTTATTCATGCAGCTTCACCAAAACAAAAGCATCATAATACCAAATACTTCTGAGGAATTAGGAGATTCTGTTTTGTATTTCCCACCAGCTGAATGCAGCTTTTCCTACTATAGCTTTTCCTAGATCACAATGTTTTGGTTTCTCTCCCTATTTCCCTAGTTGAACTCCAGAGGGAGAGGAGACATATTTTTTATACACAGTACATTTCCAGTTTCAATATATAAATGTAGTACCATCTGTTAAGTCTATCAGAGATAAAATGTGATGCATCTGTGTGTGTTCAGCTTTCATTTGATGGAGCAGATTCTGTAAATGTGCATAGCAGCTCTTCTGGAAACTTAAGAAATTTAAACAAAAATGCTAAGTGGAATTTAGCATGTGTTTCTGTGTAACATTTTTTGTGACGCATTTATATGCTAATATGTTGCTAGAATGAGCATTATATGAGCCACATACACTCTTGGAAAAAAATATTTTACCACTTAAAAGCAAAATGAGTCTTTGGCACCTTTAATTTCTTAGGTTTCTTGTCTCTGCAGTAAGCATCTTTGCCATTCCAATTTTAGTTGCCTTTTTTTTTTTTCTTTTTTTCTTTTTTTTTTGGAAGCTTGAAGCTTTCTTGACATACTTAGTCAATGAAACACCAGACCCACATGGGGTAAAAAGGAGCTGTTGGTTGCATTTGAGAAAATTTTTAGAACACATTCCTTGTGGAACCTGAAAAATCTAAGGATTTATTAAATTTACACATATTTCTTAGAAGTGCAAATAAAATCAGCTGTAGGGTTGTGAACATATAAGGCCAGAAGGATAAACTCTATTGCTAAATCACAGAAAGTGAGCACAGCTTCCAACAGCAATTTAATACACCCTATTTGTTGGGTTTCTTTCACCAATTTTGAAATAGCTTCAATAACCTAATGTACCTCTTTTGTCACAGTAACATTCCCTGCATATGTTGTCAAATGTGTTGGAAGCAATATATTTGGTGTCACTGTGACTCTTCAAGACTTCTCTCATCTAATGCAAAACTGCTCTGCAGAGAGAGCAAGACTAATTTGAAAAAAAGTGCCACACAAGAAATACAAAAACCAGCAGCACTGTGCTGTGAGAAACTTGCAGAAGGGAGCAAGAAAAGGGCAAACACACCAGCACATTTTACAAGAGGTCCAACTGGACATATTTACAAAGGTACTAGTTGGAGCCACAGGTGGTTCCCTACATTGATTTGTCTGTTCTTATTCTGAGCTCCTTTGAACTTCTGACCCACAGCAGGTGGGGACTGCTGCACTGGACAGTCAACCTGGAGCTGGTGGTTTCAAAGGAGCCCTTTCCAGCTGCTCTGGGTGATGCCACTTCTCCCCTTTGCCTGGTAGCTGCCACCTCCAGCCCTCTCACCCACTAGGTTTGCATAACAGCAAATAAATTCTCATTCCCTCTGTCCTTCTGTTGACTGGTCTGACAGTTCTTTATGGTGCTCCTCCCAGGAGAGATTGCTTGGATTTATTTATATGCTCTACAAAATTCTTTCTGAGACAGGACGCCAGAAAGGAAGTCATGCTTCCAGAGGTGGTGGGCATCAAAATTGGCTAAGAAATGATACAATTTATATTTTGGTTTTTCTATTCCTTTCTTAATATTCCTAGCATTTGATTTACTTGTTTGACCAGAAATGAGCTAATATTTTCACAGGTCTATCTGTAACAGCTACAAGATCCCTTTTACGTGTGGTCACGCTTACTTCAGAGTCCACAGTGTTGCTGTGGACAGTCACAGTCCTTCAGAGTTGCAGTGTTTGTGAAACAAGAGTGTGCTTCCTCACTGCCCACTACTCAGAATTTTTCACCACTGAATTTCTCTACCATTTCCTTGTTCAGTAGTCCATCCCATAAGATTCTCCTGCAAAGATTTCTTGGCTCATTATTTTCCCTATTTTGAACACCATTGCAAAAAAAAAAGTTAAGATTTCCTTCCCTTTCCCAGATCTCTTATGAATGTACAGAAGTGCATGGGTCACAGCGCTGGAAAGACAGATAATTTATCTGTATTCCCTATTCTCTAGCTACAGTCAGTGAGATTACCTTTTTTCCCTACACATCTTAGGGTGTTTTTTCAAGTTTTTCATGAGACACACTGCCAAAAACGTTCTGAAAAAAACAAGAAGTCTGTATCAACAGGCTCTCCACTAGATGATCCACTGCTTCAAAGGATTCGTAAGTCATGAGTTCCTCTTACTTCCCCATTGTGGACTATATGTTCTTGTGCTTGTCTATGAGATTTTCCACAATTTTTACATGATTCCTATAATCCTGTTTCATATAGGTATCAGGCTGCTGGGGGTGTGGTTAGCCAGAACTCTTCCAAAGATAGACTTCCCAGCAAGGGACATTCCACCCACGACCAGAAGTGGACTTTACACACAATAGTTCACTTACCTTAAAAGCCAAAATGATGCTTATGAAAAGGAGGATAATCACAACCAGACACGTAGGGTTCACAGACATAATCTCTTCCTTGTAGGGAAAATTGTTGGGCTGCATAAGCAAAAATAAGCAAAACACCGTGAGTCAATCTCAGAAGCCATTTAAGAGCCATTCAACTAGTGCATTCTATAATTAACAGCTTACAAAGCTTTCTGTGATCTACTCCATCAGGAGCTCTCCCCACCAACAATCAGTTTCAGTAAGTGTGGCTACAACAGGCATTGTGAACACTCAGCTGCCAAGGGCTCCCTGGAGAGCTGAGGGATTTGCTCTTTGCTTTGCATGGGGTGTGGGCTCTCTTCCTCACTGCACACTGGGCTTGTATCTGACACAAACTAGCAGAAGCCTGAGAGCTTTGCAGCAGGAAATCTTCCACCATGGAAAATGGCAAGCAAATCTCCTACTTACTGAGTAATCGTTACACTGGCACTGGTTGCCAAAGAACAGTGGCAGCTCTTTCCAAAAAGTTAAAGCAGTAAAAACTGGACAGCATAATCCTTTCACTTAATATTTTATGATATTTCAAAATACATTGAGTTTATTCTACTCCATCTTATTTTGGCTAAATTTGGACTACTTTGTAGGAACACTTGTTAATGCTGCTGTCTAAGTGTGTGTCCCATGGAGTCATGGGTCCTACAGGGGAGCAGCCACCTCATGATTTCAAGTTGAAATATGGAAATGTGCCCCAGGCCCTTCTGTTACCGCATACATGAAATGGAGGTGACAAAATGAATCTTCCTGCTTGGCACAGGCTCTAGTGATTTACAGCTGTGCAACACTTTAGGATCAGTGACTGAAAAACAACCCCTAAAAATGTTTTATTGTATTTTTTATTGCTTAAAAACTCCACGCCCTTTAAAATGAATGTTCCAAATAGTTCTGAAATACTGCAAGACACAAGTTCCTGTTTCAGTTAGAATAAACCATTGTTCATAGACAGAGCTGTTCTCCACAAAAGATAGTTCCACTGCAACAGTAGCTCATTATATCTGAATGCAATAGTTCCTTCCACACAACTCCCTTTTCCCTTACAGGTCTAATTACTTAACCAGGCCAGCTCTGCATCCTTGTCAGGACAATTAACTAGACCGAGCTATAACTGTATTCTTGGCAATGATGGTGTAAATCCAGAGTAACCCCTTAATAACCCTTATTCCAGCACTCAGCCCAGCACATCAGGAAATTATCTTTTTTTTGAGCAGCTGCTACTGAGAATAGCTCTTTATTTAGCGCTTCCATGAACTGTTCAGAGTGGTTAACATCAACAGCAGCTGTAACCGTTTGCAGATAAATGTTACATAAGCACATTTTCCGCTTCTTGACAGCAATGTTTCTGTTCCTGTACTGAATTCCATGGCTGAAGTTGTTATCATGTTATCTTTGTTGAGGTAGTTTTTGTAGGGAACTAGCTTGCTATAATTCAGTAAAAGTTACTGCCTTTTCTTTTCCACAGAAAGTTATTCTAAATATAGTGGATGCAATCACCCAGAGACCAAAAAAGCAAGAGTATATGCCAAGAAATTATGCACTGCAAAATTAAACAAAAGCTTTGTATGCATAAAATCTAGGTATTAATGCCCCAACCTGCCCTCCTTTGACCCATTTACTGGTTAAAGACTGGACAATTACATGCTGGTTTTTTGGCCATAATTTAATGGGCTGTTTCTAGACATCAGCTCAAAAGTGATTTGCATGGGGGCAACAGGAGGGCAGGCAAATGACCAAGTTCCCCCTTCCTTGAAAAGCTGGAGCATGAACCCTAGTGAAGTCTGGTGCAGGATGTGCTGCTCAGCAGTGCCTGGCCTTCCCTTATATCAGCACCAGTGTTTCAGCAAATATTTCAACAAAGCCAGGAGAGCACATAAGGAACAAACACTGTGGTTTGCCCCCTTCAGGCTCAGCTTTCTGCGCCTCTGTCCTGAAGAGATGAGAGGTGTAGGCAGCCCCAGCAAGGCAGCGGGTGTTGCACCCATGCCATGGTTACCCCCATGCACAGGTGCCTAGATCTTGGTGCAGGGTGAGAAAATTGAAGTCAGTCCTTTCTGGAGCTTCCAGGCTTCCTGTGAGTGAGGCAAAGCTTTCAGTTCTCTGATGGATAGCCCAGGAGCATTGGGTCAGCATGGAAGAAACCTCTTTTTTTTTGCTAACTGGGCTGGGCCAGCCTATGAGCAGTCTGATTCTAAGTCACAACTACAAACCCCTTCAGTGATGTAGGAAAACCAGTTTATAAACCTTGCACCGCAAAGAAGCAGGAAAGATTACAGGAAGCACATCAACTGGCTCCAGTCTCACCTGGTACAGGGACATCATGGAACTGGTGCCATTAGGCAGCCCTTGGGGTCCCATCCCATGGCTGCAACTGTTCCCAGAATCTCATTAACTCCCATGGAAAACAGATACCAAGAGTGGTTCAGATGAATCAAACCACTGGCCTTCACTGACTGTGATGATGAACCTAAATACTGATGTGGATACGTGAAGTGGGACATGAAATTCTGCTCCTGTCTAGGGAGTTTGCCCTCCTGTGGGAAGACCAGTAGCTGAAATCCTGCTGCTGGGAAGGTTCCAGGCACCAGGCTCAGTGCTGCAACTTTTGGAAAAATATCTGTGTCAAATGATGTGCAAGGTCTGACAAAGCTGATACAAATATATCTGGGTGGGAAAAATCAAGCCTGTCACTGGAAACACAAAGTGATTTTGGAGCAGGATATGACAAAAATTTCTATACAAAAAAAGGTAGTTGTTAAGGTGTTGCACTGGCATGCTAAATTTATAATTAAGGTGTCATTTTTAACCTTGTTATGGACATGGAAAGGGCTGCATGCATAATAATATATCTGATACACTTCTAATTAAAGAAAATTACTGCTTACTCATATCAAAGCCCTATTAGACACTTTAAAAGACTCTAAAACGTGCAAGGAAAGTACATTTCTACTGCATTGGTATCGTACAAACACACAAGAATAATAAAATTATAAAGGCTAAAGCCATTTCTCATTCCCTCAGCCTGCTTGCATAACCTTTCCCATCTTCCTTCCCCTTGGACCACAAAAAAATCCACCTTAAAATACAGTGTGAATTGTCATTCCAAGTTACAATCCTCCAAGTATCAAAATCTTACAATATTGAAAGAAAACAGCAATGTGTCTGTAGAATTTATAAAGCTCTGCTATGAAGTTAGTGGTACATCTTTGGAATTCTAAAATGACATTAAAAATGTCAGAAAGGATAGATACTTAGGTTTTAAGCTTTAGTTTATAGGAAAGATTTCTTTAGGTTCATCTCTTTTATGTTCTCTAGGCATTTCTCTGTGGATTAAAAAGCATGACTGGTACCATCTGAATTGTTAGGCAGCAGCATTGCAAGCATTCCCACAGTAAAGCTACTAGATATACTTTGAAATTTTGTTTAGATGAACTGTCATAATCCTGCACTTTGATTAGAAAAAAGTTTGCATTAACTCAGTTGCAGACCAGCCTGTTCTGCACCTCTGCTTCAATCCATTCCATATGCTGTTATCAGATGACAGAAGATGAAGTGTTTAATTTGAAGGTTTTAAAACACCCATATATCAAAGATTTAGTGGGGTTAAATAAAAGAAATGTGCATTAGGTCAAACTGCTTTATACCACTGCTTAAACCAAGAACTATAATTATTTGTATTTTACACATGTTGGGTTTGCTGTATGCAAAGAAAGCAACAAGAAATTTCCAAAGACACTGTTCCTAGGAAAGATGAAGCCAGTATAGACTGATGTTACCAAACACCCTGTGAACACAATTGCAACATTTTCATCTATGGCCCTGACCAGCTTCTTGATAGGTACTCACAATTTTGCTAAAAGTACACAGAAAGTTTTGCAGTAGCTGCAACTCATCACTGACAGACTGAAATCTGGCAGATGTGCACCAAATAACTATATGATGCCAGATAATAGTGAAGTAGAAATGCTTAAAGAAACAGGGTTTTCCTCACATTACAGCAAACAAAAAGGTCTTCTGAGACTGCTAAATGTATTGTTACCGAACGCATAATTTCTTCCAGATATTCAATAATGGATTTGAAGAACAATTGGGATTTTTCATTTACCTTATGGAACTGCCCCTAAAATATAATTTCCCAAATGCAAAGCAGTTTTAGAGGAAGAGAAACAGTAAGAATGCCAGAAAGAAACACAATCCTTGTTTCCTGCCTACCCTGGCAGACCACTGCAAAGGGGTTGAGGGCAAGAAAACCTAGGGCTTATTTGCAAACCATCAGGAGGGATCACACCCGAATGGCATTGCATTTATGGTGTAATTGCTTGCATTGATTTTCATCTTCTCCCATGTCTGAGGATCTGATAATGGTGGATATGCCCTTCACATTTCCCCTTTGCTTCTGCCCATTCAGAGTGTATTTCCTCTGAATCAAATACAACAATCTTATGCCAACAGATTTAGCCCTTCCAGGTAAAGGGACAAAGGGTTCCAGTTGAGCCATTTGTGCTTGGGACCAAGCTAAGACACACCAGGCATAATCAGCTTCAAAGCAGATGCAGAACAGCTTCAAAACTTGTTTGAACAGGTGACATTAACTGTTCAAAATTCATCATAGCTCTTGGTAGTTTTTCCCCATCACTAATCTCCAACACAAATGATAAAATACAAACTAATCCTTGCTTCTAAATGAACTTAACTTGGACTAGCTTCCAGCTGCTCATTAGCATTACATCTAATTTGAACAGCCTTTTAATACCTTATTATTTTGCATGTGAAACCTCTAATGGCACTACCTCTCGGTCTTCTCAGTAAATGAAGCAGGAAAAGCTGGTTGTCTCTCATCATACTGCAATATATCCAGCTTTTATATAGGTTTTTTTTAGGAACTTTTTCTGCATGTTCTCTGGCTTTTAAGAATTGATTTTTTACAGCCAGAAATAGACATAGAAAATCCACACTACCAACAGAGAAGGGAAGTCTCCTCTACCTTACTATTAATTGCTCTTTTTTCTGTCCACAAATCCCAAGAGCAATTTTTGCAAACAGTAAAACAACTGAGGGACTCTAGTTTTGGCACTTAAATCCCTAGGCTGCTTACAGGGTCAGTGCATCCCAGGCACAGTTGTCAAACTGTATGCTCATCTGTATTGCTCAGGCTTTTACATTTCTTTGCTTTTATCTCTGTAGCACACATCAGTGGCTGAACTCAAGTTCTCAGGCAGTCTAGCTCAGTGTCAGCCATGGGTTTTATTAGAAGTGAATTTGCAAGGAAAAGTCACAAGTACTGCCACGGGGAAATGCAGAGATGTGTTCACTCTGGGCAGTGCCCGGTAGAGTCTCCCAGAGAATGACACAGAACACCCAGATTATACTCCTGCTCACAACCTCCCACCAAAGGACTCAATCCCTCTAGACAATGAGCCTGGAGAAGCTCTCCCATGGCTGACATCAGCTGTTGTGAAGTGCCCCTTGGGGTCCAACATTATTAATGGAAGTCAGGAGGAGCATGAAATAAATCTACTGCTGATTCCTGGAGACCTTCCTCTACTAAAAATAGAAACTCACTGGCAGATGGTCAGCTTGACCAGAACCCTTTGCAGACTGCCAGCTAGCCTCTCCTAATCCATGTGATACATCCTGTATTGATCTAGTGCTTTATTGATGCTCTGAGCATCACGCTGCAAAGTCAAACATCTCATGAAAGTCCATTATGCCCCTGCCCATCTTTATTGATGAAGTCAGTAATCCTGTCAGTGAAGGAAAATGAGTTTGCCTGCAGGACTGATTTTTCATGAAACTGTGCTGGCAGTCATTAATAATTTTTTTCTGGTCTAATCCATTATCAATTGACTGTCCTCTCAGCCCCAGCCCTTCTGTTATTACTCTGCTTGGTAGCAATGTCAGGCTAATCAGCCTATAATTATCCTGGAAATCCCCCTTGCCCTTTTGAGCACTGAGAGTTTAGCACTCCTGAAGTCCTGTGGCATTTCATTACCAGTCCAGAATATGATTTAAAACAGCAAGACAAAGATGTGTGCAAACAAAGATTCAACACTCCAGAGGAGCAGTACAGATCACAGAATGTTCTGCTGCACCCTACCCAATCCCTTCCAAGTCCTGCTCTTTCTATTTCTGCTACAGAATGACCTATTATTTTTTTTATCTGCAAGGAAATAAAGGGAAGTTTTAGCACACATTTCAAGAGGAACAGCTGGTCTTTGCCCTTCTAGTGAGTCAGCTCCAAATGTAGCACCAGATTTACAGCAGAAGAGCAGAGGCTTTTAAGTGCACATTTTCCAGCCTGTTTTTCTGCCTGTCATGTTCTTGCACAGTGACCAAGACGGAGTAAAATCTGGTTACAACTCATGCTCTAGGAGTTGGGGGGAATTCTACAGCCACACAGATGCTTGTGCTGCCACAAGAGAGGGCTGGCACTGATGCAGCAGTAAGGGCCTGCAGGCAAAGGACAGGCAGGAGGGCTCCAGCAGTGGCACTGCCAGCTTTAGCACTCCCAAACCATGGCTGCAATTTGCTCTTTTCCACTAGTATCTCTGGATAAACCTTTTGATTTACTCCTGTGCTTCTCTTGCAGTGCACCATCAGCTGTGAATGCAAGTGGGTGTTAAATAAGATGAAGGGTAACAGGCTCCTGATGCATCCCAGCTCTCACTGGCATGATACATTGCCTCTTCCTGCAGATTTGTGCAGCTACTTATCTGCCTGCTGTTTCTCATTACCTGTTATTTATACCAGCCAGCTCTCCATCCACACAACAAAGTTCACAGCCAAGCTAATCTGTGTTCAGGCTCTCAAGGCAGATTTTCAGAGACATTTGCAGCTCTGGAGAAGCCAGAGCCCTGTGACTCCATGTGAACCCTGCTGGACATGGGATGTGGTCCTGTGATGAGAGAGGCTGGTGGGCTCTTTTCTTTGCTTAAGTTGGTTATGATCATATCTTGTACACTTATGCAATACTGGCCATAGATGTTTGGGCAAAGTAGAATGAGAAGGGAGCCTCTAAATATCCCTAGGACAGAATCCAAAATATTTTCTAGCAAAACCAAACCTACACTCAATCAAACTCCTGCCTAATTAAATGTGTTATAGCTACTGCATAAATTAAAAAGCAGCAACAAACTATCTTTGAAATAGTACCAAAATAAGCCACTGGATATGAACACAGTAACTCTGAATGCAAATGCAATTATTTGTCATCCATGTCTTGCAATATGAGTCTCACTCTCAGTGAATGGCGCTGAGAGCTTTTGCATCATTGCAAAACTTCTGAGATTCTCACAAATACTGTAGTAAGTTAGTAATGCAGCCTTGCAAGGATGTTGAATTCAGACTGGTAACAACTTGAAAGAACTTCTCAAGGACTGTACGAGAAGGACACCACTGGCGAGAAACAGAGGGAAAAAACTGCACCTTAGGGAGTCTTTTTCCCCCCAAAACCCCCAAAGGCCCGTGAACATCAAGTGATTTACCAGCTGACGGAGGTAGTCCTGAATTGTGCTGGGATAGACGAGTACACTGATGGCAACCAACGTGTTGAGAGCAAAGTCAAAGATCTGGTAACAGAAGAAAGGGATGATCCAAGCTGCATGTTGCTAAAAAGGAAATAAATTAGAAACTCATCAGCCATAAGTTAAAATAGAGGAATATATGTCTTTCTACAAGAATCTAAGGAATATTTGACATTATGGAGTATTAAATTAGCTAAAAGAAATACGACATTCAGCCAAAAGGCTTGGCCAAGGCAATTTGGCTGCTATACTGCAGTAATATGTGCAGTGCAGCTCCCACAATTTGTTACACTAAGAGATTTAGAAACCACACAATACTTTCCCTTTCTAATTAATAGGATTAATGTTGGGACAAACCACAGGCTTGGGAGGTGAATGGGAAAAAAAATATTCCCTCAACTTTGATGAGTACAAGATTCAGCTCTCTGAATTCACCATTTACCCAGCGCTTACTCATATTGGAAACTGCAACCAAACAACACAACTGCAGCAGGGGGCCCTGGGGTACCACTGATCTAAGCAATCACTTCTGCTGCCTCTTCAACTTCTTTTTTTTTCCCCCTTCTCTCAATTCTCAGCTAAACAAGTAAAGAAGTAATTGTCAGCAAATAGTTTTCTTAATTTTGTTTCTATGGAGTTGTGTAGTTCACTTTATTCGTGTCCTCACCAAACATAAAGGATTACCTTATATGCGCCATATGTAGCCATTGCACAGATCAGAATCATAAGGAGAGAAATTGCGGTGGCAATGCACATATCTGGAAAAGAGACACATCAATGATAGCAGGCAAATTCAGAGCTTGGTTCAGGCATTTTTGCCACCTCCCCTGTGCAGAGCATCTCAAAGGGCAGGGTGGGAGATGGGGTCAGGTGCATCAGCCACTGCTGGAAGAAATCTCTGGCTTTTGTGGGGAACTTCTTAAGTACAAGAAGCACAGATAGTGCTCCTGTCTGTGCAAGCCTGCAGCATTACACTGTGCTGACACATACACCAACACTGTGCAAACCACCACAGCCTCTATACGACTATGGAGATGAATGCTCTAATTTTTCTATGGATTTTCAAAAATCAAGAGTAGTTTTGACAAGACTGTTACACTGGTGGTGTTGATGCCTGTAGTTAGAATGTGTCTTTTTCTGCACTACAGACTTTTTCTTCACCAACAGCTGCTGCATACCACTGCTCATATATCTCTATACTGGAAAAGGAGCAAAACTGGCAGATAAAGGCATCTTACAGCAGAAATAACATCTTGAAATTTTTATTTCAACCAAGAATACTACAGAGACATCTTTATTAATGAAAATGCATAACTGTCAGGAAAGTTAAAGCAGTAAAGGAAGGGAAATATTCTTTAAGGTTTTGATTGGAGGAATTACAGGATTCTTATCTTTTAATTTTTTTTCTACTGCTGATCAGCTTTCAATTAACTTTTCAGTAGATATAAGAAGTTCCTAAGCCATGAGCAGTTAGAAGGAGATCCTGGGGAAAAAAATTACACGTTTGGTCTCTTCATATGCACCTCCCTAGATATCATTACAGACCACTGTCAGGATCAAAGTGAATTTCTGAACTTGACATTACTGTGAGTTTGGGAGTGCAATGGAACATTGTGCCTGTTTTTCTGAGGTTAAGCCAGTGCACAAAGAGAACAGAGGATGTGAGGTACACAGGACGTGGCTTTAGAGATCCCACCTTTGTTGGTATCAGTGAGGTACCTGCTGTTCACATTGCTGTCACCAGGTGCATTTAAACTACCTGCCTTAATGAGGTGCACAAACATACAACAGCATTCAGAATGTTCATTACCCTGACTTTGGAAGCATTCAAAGTGTATAGGTGAAATAATTTCATCACAGAGCTGCCATAGCATCTAACTCCTGCACATGATGAGGAGCACCCCACAGCATGCAACAGTCCTCAACTCCCAGGTTCACCCAAGTCTCTGAAAGGCTCTGGCAGCTGTGGAAAGGTCTCACCTGCCACCGCCAGGAAGCAGCGCAGGCTCACCCAGGCCATGGCTGAGGAGGAAGGACAGGCACTAAGTCTTGTCTGTCATTATTTCCAGCCTGCCAGAATGATCATCCACGTAGAAAACAAAAGACCCAGTCCTTGATCCTCCTGTGCCTTAGGGAACACAAACTTTGCCCTAGATGGCACTAATCCAGATTTCTGCTGGCCCTTGATGCAGAGAGGAACCTGAGATTTGTGAAGCTGGCAGAAAAAGGAGGAGAAGACTGCTGCTTGCAGGTGAGGACATCTCCAGAATTGCTTATGTTCTCTGCCTCCTTCAGCATTGTACCTCCCAACAGCTGGATTATGGACTTCAGAACCCAGGTCTCTTCTTTTCCAGAACACTGCCTGTGTCCTAGGTTTCAGGACTCTTGTTCTCTCTCTCTTGTCCCCAAAGTTCGTCCTTGTGATTGCTCAGGGACTCAAATGCCATGGAAAAAGTCCTGTGGCGGGATACTTTCTAATTTAATAGATTAAATTTGAAGGATAAAGTGCCCTTTCCTGGCACTTGGAGGAGCACATTCAAACCACTGTAGTCTGATGAGGCCCTGGAGCACAGATGTCCTTTCTCACAGTACAAATACTTGATTCTTATTGTCAAAATAAGCAGGTCTCACCCAGAAGAGGGGCCTGCACTCAGCAGTGAGTTTAGCTCACCCTGGCACTCCCCAATTCCTTCACAGCGGCTCCCAGCAACTTGGCTCATGGGTGTACACTATGCCATCAGGAGGCAGCTGGGCTCCCTGCTCACCATTCAATGCATCCCAAATTGCTCTTCAAAGGCACCTCCTCCTCTTAGAATGTGTAGAGAATCCAGACAACCAGTGCAGTGTTTGAGCTGCATTACCTCGACCAGTCTCTAGGTTTTTAGGAGCTGTAAAGGCTGTGCTCTGCCAGTTCAAAGTGATCTGAATTTTGCCCTCAAGAGGAAGAACTATGCACAAAATATACCTCTACTAATAAAAGGTACTGCAGCCTCTTAAGAGCTGCGTTTTAAGACACTTCTGTGTGGCCATTTACTCTGGCTGCCTATATCCTGTGAAATCAAAATTATTTTGAATAGACCAGGTACAATTGAGGTAATGAAAGAAAAGGAGAGAAGTGAAAATGGCTGCTGTAGCCACTAACCTCAATTGAAACTTGTAAAAAAGGCTCTTGGATCAATATTTTGATTCTAATCATCAGTTTGGAGGCACTGCTTATGCATTTGTTCTTGATCCCAACCACTTACTTCCTGCACTTCAGAAGGGAAGTTGCTGTCATGGTCATTTGCAGCAGATGCAGGAGTCACAGGTTCCACTTTGCTGCTGACTGTGGCAGTACTGGTTCAGAGCCAGAGCCCAGCAAACTGTGATGAACTTGACATTGAAGATCTAGTCTGAAACACTTGTGCTCCCTGTCTCCAGTGTATCCCTAATGGTGCACCACCATGCCAAGTCCTAGTTGGCTCAAGCTAGTTCTTTCTCATTTAAGGCTTCATTGGGTTTTTTGAGCCATGTCAGCTTCAATTAATCAGAATGAAACTAGATATGCAGCATATTAAACGAGAAACTGACAGGGGTGTGTGATTTTTTTTTTCTAGCCATGCTGTGCTTTCTATGGCATTCATGGGTAGAAGGGCTGTATTTGGACTGCTAAAGGGGTTATCCAGCCTGTTGTCCTAGATGGCTTTTTGAGTTTTTTCCTTGGGTTTTAAGAACCCAGTTGAGAGGGGTTTTTTTAATTCTTTTACCTTACAGTGACATCCTACTTTCCTGCCTCCTTGGAGAGAAAGTGCTGCTGGGGCTGAGCAGAGCTCCTATCATGGGGTACTTGTGTGCACAGTAAACTGCACTTCGAGCTCCCTCAAATCCACCTCAAAAGCTTTTCCTTGCCTTCCCCTCTCCCCTTGCAGAAAACGCTGATGGTGGGTGCTGCAGGGACAGGGAGGAGCAGCCAGCAAGGCCAGTCCCTGAGCCAGGACCTGTGTGGAGTGATGACCTCAAATCCCCATCACCTGCCCCAGCCCTGGAGCTAATCGCTGGCTCACAGCTTTGACAGCAGGGGCCAGAAAGGTGCTGATCGGCAGCCTGCAATCCTCAGGCAGTTTCTCCCACTCTCCCAGCCTTATTTATCCAAGAGCCTCCTGACTGCCAGCTAAGGATTACTGCCTTGCTCTCTCCTCAGGCTGCTTGTGCAAGCTTGGTGACACTGCTGCCAGCCACCGTGCAGCCTCCTGGATCACAACCTGCACAGCAGCAGCATTTTCTCCCTGCGAAAGAGAGGAGGGCAATGAGAAGGAAAGAGTATTCTGCACCTTTGAGCCCAGCACATTTACTCCGGAGTATTTAGAGGGGAAGATGCTGCCCTGAATATCCTATGCTGGGAAGGGATCTAGTTTTTTGCCCCTCTCTGTACCTGGGACATGTACTGTATAGGTGGTGTTGATGGACTGGGACAGGAATGTACCTACTCCACCACTTCAATTTGTCCCCCTGCAGAAGTCCAAGCCTGCTGTCTGTAGACTTCTTTATAAATTTTTTCTATCTGAATTAATATTTTTAAGTCCTGGGTGCGTGTGATATTCAGCAGAGCGATCATCACAATATTCTCCCCTGCCCTGAGATGTCTGCTTGTCCTGTCTCCCCATCCCAGGGCAGGGACATGGGCAGATTTAGACTAAAGTGGATGACATCGGTGTCAAAGTTCCCTTCAGTTTCTGTAGGGCATGCAGAGGATTTTAATCCTTGTTGTCATGTGGCCTGTGAAGTATCACACACATCTCTGACACTATGACAGCAGTAAGTAAAACCAAGCAACACACACAACTTGTTTGGGCTGTAGACATGTCAGGATGATGGTCTGTATGTCTGAAGAAGCTGAGCAGAAGGCCCAGGCAAAACCCTCTGGGAAGTCAAAATGAATTATAGGCTTTTCCACCTCCTGCTCCGAGATTATTAGTCTTTTAACAGCAGCAGTATTACATTGAGCAGTTCACACATTTCTAATTTTCCCTAGTCCACCTTCTAAACTCCCTCAGGAAATAATAAAAAGAAAGATGAGGCTAAATGGGCTCAGCTGAACATCCAGCATAGGAGGAAGCCCAGCACTTTACCCAGCTCTGAGATGTGCATCTTGGAGGGCCACACAAACCACACACACTGGTGTCTTCCACACCTCCCTATGACAAATGGTTAAGTCTGGGCAGACTTTCTTCCCCCCTTGCTTCCTCTTCTAGAATAGAAGGGAAAATAAATAGCCTAGAGCTTTTTTTTAAGTGTTCAGGTAAATCCTTTCTCTGACTAATCAAACAGGTATTTTGGAGCCTCTGGTAATGCCCTTGGAAGCACAATGAATCCTGGAATAAGAACTGATGTTGCACTGGTATTTTCAAGCAGTTTGCATGAGACTGGCTGTGGCTCTGCAGATGGCAGGAATTTTTCCCACTGCTGGAACAGAAAATTGAAAATTCTCAATAAACCAGGCACAGCTAGAAATAAATCTGAATACAAACACTGTGGGAATCCTGGTTTCTTGGAAGTCAAGGGAAACCTGTCATTAACTTCATTTGACTACTGTGACACAGCTGATAAGTTTTTCTCCAGATGATATTTTCAGATCTTTTATGAGGGATCCTCTTACAAGAGAGAGAGAGAAAGGGAGTGACAAATTTTACATGTAAACTCTGTCTGCATTTTTTTTGTTGTTTGCTATTGATAGAAGCATCAATAGTAATGAGAATAATGACAGTTAGTGTTTGTGTCACTATTATTTGTCATCAGAAGTCCATATAGATAACAACTTCTGGACCTTCTCTCACATAGAAAATTACATATCTTCCTGTACTTCACACACAAGGTTTCAGTGCATGCAGCTAACCTGAAAAATATTTCTTCAAAAAAGACAAATAAAAGTAGGAAAAGAGAAGAGTATGTGGAAGTTTTTCTGATGATTTACCTCATAATAAAACATTTCACTGTATTTGAACAAATACAGTCATGCTTAAAGAAAATAAAAAAGAAATTATCTCTTGCCAGCTATTTCCAGTAACCATAAAAGTCAGTAGTTTGATTCAACTGCCTTTATTCAGTAAGGCACCAAACCAGAGGGAGTCATAGAATAAAAGGAGACATTAATTCAAGTGTTCATTCGTAATTTAACAGCCTGTGAAATGTTCCCTTTACCAAATGAAAATGAGGTTGCTTGGCCCATAAGTCATCCTTTCAGAATCTTGCAGGGTTCACTTCAGCCGCCTTGATAAAAATACATAGAGAATACCATTTTCAAGTGTAGATTGAAATCCCCAATGTACTTTATCTGATGGCTACTGCATTACAAAACAGAATTACAATTTCAAAGCCTTGGGCACTGGCAGGTCTCTGATGTTGGCTATATAAAACCACACTGACAGACAGTCATTACCAAGGTTAATCTCTGAGAATTAGGACAAGGCAGTCAGTTTTAATATGTCAGAACCAGCCAGGAGCCCATCTGTATCTACTATGGTCCTTACTTTCTTAAATCCAGTTATATAAAAAGATTTTTAGTCGGAAGTTGTAGGTGGTTTTTCAATGAAAACACAATAAAGTAGCAATCATCCCTTATCATTAATTCAATGTACACCCTCAAGGCATATTTGAATTAAAGACCTCGTGGAAATAAGCATCCCTGAAATGATATCCAGCATCTCTGACACAACAATTTTCTTTTCTCATGTGTGGGGCTATTGCTTCTCCTATGGACATTTTTATTGGCTCCAGCAGGAATGAGGAAAGGACTTAGAACCTTTAGCTGTGGATGGAGGGATTCTGTGCAGAAAGACCAGTGTGATTAGCAACAGACCTTGTTTCAGACCACTGTGAGAAATGTTGAATGCAACCATCTTTTGAGCAGAAATGAGAACAGACATTTTTATCAAAATCTCATTGAGAGAAAACTTTACTAGATATGAATTAAACAGTTAAATCAACAGGCCACCTAGTAATTTGGAAAAGTTATGGAACAAGGAAACATTTGCAAAGGACAGGAGGTTTTGTAGGAGACATAAATGGCCTAGCTTAACCCTTCTTTGAAACTATATGGAAGATTTTCTATGATGCCTTTCAGTAAGAGAAGGAATTGCTTTATGTTATTGCTAGTATGCCTGTGACTATACAGATACAGTTGATATTTATATTTGCATCTATTGGAGCAGGTTTGTGCAAGTCATGCCACATGCACGGGGGTGATAAATACATCTGACATGAATGAGCACACTCAGCTGTCTGAGCAGCAGTGTGGGCTCTTGTGCATGTGCAAGCACTTGGGATGCGTTGCTGGGAGGTGAAGATTCCACATCTCCCTCTGTCCTGCAAAATTCCCCTGGGGCTTTCAGCACCATGCTCAGGGATACATCTCCCTGCCAAGGGCTGGCTCTGCCCCTGCCAAGCCAGGCAACAGCAGAGCAGATGGATTGATCACTAACAGGTAGGTGGCAGGAAAGGTGACTACTAGGAAACAAGTTTGAACTATGCCATGACACCTTTCTCAATAAAAATGCATCTGTAAGATACAAAGGTGAAGCAATAATTAAAAGGACAGTAATTACTGAAATGATAGGACAGTTACATAAATGCTGGAGCAATGAGTGCTAGTAATTAGGGAATTTGTACTTACTGGCATCATCCATAAATTCAAATTCACCCCCTAATTCAGCACTAGTCAGGTGGTACTGGTCAGGATCAGTCAGGGCACTCAGCAGAATCAGCAAGACCACTGAATTTATAATCTACAGAGAGAAAAAAGGGAAAAGGATCAGTCCAAAAAATCCTGAGCAGCATATACCCACCACATTTCACACCAGCTATGACAAAGACTGTTTCCCAACTGTACAACCATAGTATTTAACTAACACTGCAATTAATTTCTCTAAGTTGGTGTAAACAGGACTTACTTCCCTAAGCAGCAGCATGAAAATTAAACAAAATGTACATTACCTCTTTTAATTCCAACTCTATTCCACACCAGAAAAGTTACCACTGCTCTTTCAGACTAAAAAACATGTTAGTACATCCACCAGTCATTCTGAGATTATTACAAATGGCTGCTGAAATCAAGGACTATCAGCATGGCAGAACTAGAATTGGGGACAAACCCTGCAAAATTGCTAGATGATCAAAGAGGACATCAATTACTGGAAAATGCTTCGTTTAAGAGGCCATGAGTGAGGCGTTACCACTTCAGGTGAGCTGCTCAATGAGGCCTGGGGGGGTGGGAGGAGGTGGCAATGAGCCTCGTGTCTGATGCTCACATTCCTGTGTCATATGGCACAGATGGACATTCACATCCAGCAAGGCCTTGGCTATGAAATGCAGTAAGTGAATTAAATGCCAAGAATATCAAGTGATTCAGTAGAAGAGGATTGTCAAGTATCAGCTATAAATGAATGGGAGAGGTAGCCAAGAGCTGTATTTTAAAACAAATCTGAACAAAATGCTCATATCACTTTGAAGTGAAGAGAACTTACTGCAGAAAAGAAGATTGCTCAGCATGAAATAAAGCAGCCAGGCTAAAAGCTTATTCTACAGAACTAGGAAGATAACTGGTAAAGAAGAAAATGGAAAGAAGAAAGCTGAAAACAGTACACTTGGAAAAATGGATTTTATTGCTTTGGTTCTCACTTCAAAGTCATCCTAATCTCATCACAGGTTACTAACAGCAACAAGAAGGTGTAGAAACACGGGTTATTTCAAGACATTACAGGCTAGAGAATTTCTCAAGTAAGATAAACCCTTTTGGATAGGTAAATTCCATCAAGTCTAACTGATACCAGATCCGTTAGCAATCTTTGAAAACTGCTGAGAATAGATTGAGTTCACAAGACAAGCAAAGAGCAAGCACAGTTTATGCATTTTCAAAGCAGGAAGGTCATGTAGTGAATTTCTAGATAGACTGTGAGATTTAAGAACAAAGTAAGAAAAGATAATCAAGTAGTTTCCCTACTAACACTTCAAATTTGTATGGTCACAAGTAATAATCACCATGGGCTTGTCAAGGACAAACTGTAAGTAATTTATTTATTTTCTTTCTCTGAAAGACTAAGAAGCCTTATGGATGGGGCAGAAGCAGTAGATAACATCTCTGCATCTTAGCATACCTTTTGACACTATGAGATTCTCATAAATCATAAATCAATTTTATGAGATTCTCATAAAATGAGCAAGGAAAACCTGGTTTGGTTGACTGTGCAGGAAGCTGAATGCACTGCCAACTAGGTAACTCTACTCAAAGAACAGCTGTCATGGATTTAAGGATTCACAGCCAGCACAGAAGATATATTGATTAGGGTTTTCCAGTATTGTTGAGAGACTTCTTATTTCAAGTCACTTGGAACTTCTACCTTTCTCTAATTTGCAGACAATGCCAAATTGTAAGCTCTTTGGGAGATAAGAATAAAATTATTTTGACCAACTAGAGCAGAATTCAGACAACAGAGCACAATTCAGCACCAAAAAGCATAGAGAAACACACTTGTGAAGAACTCCAGAAGAACATGAGGCCAAAAAAACTCAGTAAGTGACAACTGCTCAGAAAGGAGTCTGGGTGTTAATGAGTGAATCTCCATGAATTAATGGAACACGACTCGGTGGAATCCCATAAGCTCATCTTTGTGGCTGCATGCTGGTGGGCAGTGCTGCAGAAACCTGGGTATTAGATGCACAAGCTATCCTCCCATTGCCCTCCATGGGCCTCTGCAGAAAGGATACAAACTCCTCCTAAAATGTACAGGGAAAAACCTTGGGAAGGATCCTGCATCACAACAGAGGGTAGTCAGACATCTGGAATGTAGGACAGATAGGGAAAAAACTGGGGCTGCTTAGCAAGGAAAAGGTAGAGGCAAGTGCTCTCAGTCTTTTATGAGCAGAAAGGTGGGGGTAAGAACAAGAACTCCAGATCTACTGGATAAACAGATCTGAATTATAGAAAAAGAAAATTTAAATTAGACACCGTGGTGAACAGTAAGAAAAGAAGAGATTGAGATTGTCTGAAGGGGGTCAGAGATAGTCATTACTGCATTTTTACATAAAATAGTTAAATAGCTTTGTGTTGGGAATGCTGCAACATGGTCTTGTCTTGGTTTTCTCTTGGTTTTGAATGCATCAGATGACTATCAAAATTCAAAGTTACAGTCCATAAATCTTACTGAGTTTTAACATTATGTATAACCCCATACTGCAACCTAGTTCTTGTTTTATACTCCTTTGTGAAAAGCTAGAAGATATAAGCCAGTTATAAATACGTTACCTAAGAAGAGTACTCAAAATATCCAAGCAATAAGAAACCATAAATGCATAGAATGTTGCTATTTTAAAGACATATTTTTTGGGTACAGATATAGCCATGAAAATTCATAAAATACTGACCTACACACTTTACTTTCTCCTTATGGATATGTCCTGATTCAGATAATGTGATTGTCAGCATTGCCTTAAATTCTGTATAAAACATAGATTGTGTTTGCCTGATCTGAAGTCTGCTGCAGTCAGTAGGAATCTCTCTAATGCTTTTTAGTTTATTACTTTCCTGTTCTATCAGTTTGTTCTCTTGAGAGCCTCATAATCATCTGAGCACTTTGCAGCTGTCCTGTCAGCAGTGCAAGTGAAATACACCACGTTTGCTCCCTCTTTCTCCCAGAAATGTGTGCACAATTGGTGTATTGCGTTCATTAGAGTTTTCCTTTTGTTTTGAAGTGATGTGACCATTGAAATTTGGGGGAAAAAAAAAGCTTTAATGCATAAATTCAGTGTGTCTAAAAAGTTGCTGATGTAATGCTTTCCAAGGACACACAATCAAGGACAAAAGCATAAAAAATTATTCCCTGTTGGTATATGCAGTTGGCATGAGTTGAAATATCCATTCTAGGAAAAGCAAAAGAGATTCCTGTGCTCTTTTGATAGGGCCAAAATTTCATTCAAGATGTTTTACATTTCTTCAGCAACAAAGAGTGTAACAACCAACCAGCAATGCTTAGAAAGCATTTTAATTATGCAAAGTTTCAGGAAGCCGTTAAACCCTCTAACTTCCCAGTGAGACACAATGTCCTCCTTTTATGGATGGAGAAACTGAAACAGGCCCATGGCCGTACAGCAGTGGGGTTGTAGCAGGATGCTCTTGCTGGAATGGGGTACAGTAACTCGATCAGTGTCCTATTTGCAAAGCTATCAGTGGTAAATGAAGAAGGAGGATTCGTACTGCCTTCAGTGTTGAACAATGCTGAAGCCAAGTCTGACTTAAACATTCTGATAGTGAGATGAAAACGTGGTAGACGTGGTAAAATACGTGGATAAAGGAACAAACAAGTGACACTGCTGATAGTTTATCTAAAGCTGCTGAGCTGACACAGCTGGCCTGGAGAGGTAATGGCTGACAGTCTATCACCCAGTCCCAAACCTCAACAGCAGGGACTTGTACACACTCCTCCTTGGAGTGGACGGGTGGAGACTTCTCCCTTGAGTGGGGATGCCCTTTAAGGTTACCTTTCAATGGCCCATTTACTCATATGGGTGAGTAAAATCAATCTGTTAATAATAATTAAACATCAATTAATTTTTTTTGCTGGCTTTAATGCAATTGCTTCAATATTGCTTCATGGTCTACTAAAATAGTTGTTATAGCTCCTATACTGTGTAGTAAATAACTCTGATTAAGATAGTTTTGTCTAATCATTATAATAATAAAAATAATAATATATATTTATTTAAATATATCTGGTTTGCTGTCATTTATCCTGTGGGACAAAGTTGTATAAAGGTTCAATTATACCTATATAATCCTTTGGACATAAACTGTCAATAAAATCTGGGATTAAGACTGGATCCAGCCACGTCCAGACTCCTCTATGAGGAGTTTAAAAAGCAAGGGAATCCTTTCTACATCCTGTGACTCAATAGATGGGCTTCTTTAATAAACTTTATCTGAAGCTCCCACTCTGCCCATGACAGGTGTTCAATAAGAATAAATTGCAAGACTTGCACTATCAAGTCAGAACTATGACCACAGGGTCCCACAGCTGATTGCAGCCCCAGTGCTGGCCAGGGCTCAGGAGAGGAGCTCCAGGGACACGAACAGGCCCTATTTGACCTGCACAACCCCAGTCTGGGCTTCTCCACACCCCTGCCCAAGGCCCAGGACCCATCCAGGTCAGCCTGGGGTCATCAGTCTCTGTTCCAATGATACAACACCTCAGTCTCCAGCCACACTTCCAGGATGGACCCTGTAAATGCATGTTGCAGCTCGTCTCCAGCTGTGTCCCAGCCCTCTCTGCTTTTGGTTGGACCCCCTGGTTTATCACCTGCCCTGGTGAACCCCATAATCAGCCCCAGTTCTGCTTCTGGGCTCAGTCCCTGCAGGATGAGTTCAGTGCCATAACACACTGGACAAAGATCCAACAGAAAGTCCTAAAAATGCCCAACTGTTTTCTTATTCTGATAGGGAAATAAAACAATTATTTTTTTAAAAATCCCAAAATATTACTTCTCTGGCAGACAGATGGAATTACATCCACTTTTCAATCAATGAAGGGGGAAGAAAACAGCAGCTTTACAGAGACCATAGAACGTAGGAAGCCAAGGGGAAAAAGGAAACATTATGGAAGAGACATCCAGATATTGAAGCAGTACCTGGAGTTCCTGCTGTGGGCTTACAAAATGTTATTTCAGATTTGAGAGGAAGATAATTTGAACAGCATCAGCTGTATGAGGAAGGTGCATGCAGGCATGAGCACGACAGGCAGCAGGTGATGAGACTGGCACTGGCACCACCAGCCACTGATGCTGCTTCCACCTGCAATGTGATAAAGAACCAGCAGCTTAAGCAGTGTGAGGCAGGTCTGCTGGAGAGAATGTCCAGTGTTTAGGATGCAAGGACACAACCTCAGTCTTCCACAGGCAGCATCCAGCAATTAGAAAATATATAATGCACCAAAATTTCAGACTTCTACTGTCAGTAAGTCACCTTTTTTCCATGTCATTTGTTACAAAGGTCAGCAGTGAACTGTGGTGACCCATGAGAATAAAATGAAGGGGAGAGGTGTCAGAAACCACTGCAGCAACAGGTGATCAGAAAACAAATATCACTATAATTTCAGACCTTTTGTAGAAGTGCAGCTGTATGGTATCTATCCCAGCTGATCTAAAATAAAATTAGTTCCAGTAGCTCCAAAGAGAATACCATTAACACCGATCTACTGATGATCTCTGACTCAAACAGACAGAAAAATGCTTTCACTAGCAACTTACATAAATGTCTGTAACACTGAAAGAATGGACAGGGGTTACAGTGGCTTTCAGTCAAGAGTAAAAAAAAAAATAGCTTTGATAAAGGAGTTTAAAAGAGGAAATATTGCTCTCTTCAAAGCAATACACTGTATTAAAAATACAGTGATATTTCTATTGAAATCTACAGGGTTCCCTCTACAAATATTCTACTGCAGTTGCCCCAAGACCTTCTAGGGCAGTGAAAAGAGATAATTATATTTACAGAAAAAAATAAGAGCCCCCCCCCCCAGCCTTATTCCTATTGAGGGTTCAATTTATAACTGAATCCATGCATGTAGCTGTCTGAATGTTACGGGTGGCCAAAGATTTTCCTACAGTTCTAGTTCTGTGACTGTTTTCAGCCTCACTGAACTCAAGAGAGATCACTTAAGCACCCTCCTCAAATCTCAACATTGGAGGAGAACTAACTCCCTGCCTGTGCCCCTTTTTACAGTTCCAGAGCTGGTTTCATGACAGCCAGCTGTCATGTTTCAGTGAAGCCCAGTCATATGTAGAAACTGCCACACACAATTCTGGCATATTTTTAATATCCCACAAAACTGGCATGGATTTAATTTGTTGTCTTCTACAGAGATACTAAGGAAGCAAAAGGACATTAATTTTAGTAGTAAGAAATCCTAAATATATTTAGTAAAACTTCAGAAAATTTCGAGCAGAACCCACGTACTATCCTCTGTTTGTCTCCAAAAACCTCAAGGCAATTTTATGAGTCTAGGTACCTGTTCTCTACAAAAATGATAGAAACAAAACATAGGTCTTAAATTACTTTTGCTCCTTGAAACTAAACAGAAGAGTATTTTCTAGCACTTGGATATCTGAAGTCAGTATCACTATCAGAAAAAGTAAGAATGAATGGAAAATGTCTATTTATGTATCTCAATGTCTACCTTCCTCTTCTCATGAGCCATGTTCTTTGCATATTTTCTTCATTTTTTTCTTTAGGCATAGAAGATATTAATAAAAGCAAGAACACTTTTGTTCATCAAAAGGACAAAAGAACTCTACAAGGAAAAAAATCATGTTCAGTATAACTAGCTCAGGATAGATTTGCACTATCTGGGGTACGTTTCCCAAACTTCTCCGTTAGTGTAGATAATGAATTAAGGTTTATTGCCCCATATAGGAAGATTTTTCTATCTCTTTTCTGTCTCACCCTGTTAGGCAAAGTTTTGTGTTTGTTAGTGTTCTTTGGGGGCTTTTTCTGAACCCTAACTGAAGAAGAAACAAGGAGGCAATTTTATCAATAAAGGTTTTAAGCTGAGTGCTGTGAAGAGCAGGCAAACAGTACATAAAGAAACAAGATGCCCCATCTGTGTACCCAAGTTTCTTGACAAGCCTCACAGAAGTGATTCAATCCCTTTCCCTCTCATGGCACAGGAACTACATCTGAGAACACCACAGCCACTGGCTTCAATCCCAGGAATGGAGGAGCAGGAGAACCCTGGCTGTCAGAGTAGACACCTCTCTTCTTTCTGCCGTGTAAGCCTTCTGCCTTATGCTAATGAAATTGTTTCAACTTTCCAGTGCTCAGGGACAAGCTGCAGATGTGTTAGTGATGCACAATTAATGAGTGGTCCAAGTTAGAAACCCAGACACACTCATCCAGTGGAACAAAACAGCCTGAAGGGAAACAGAAAGAGGGACACTTGGACTTGGGTTAAAAGGAAATCCTTCACTCCTTTGACCAGTGAAGCTCATTATCAGGTATTATTACTGAAGTCAAAAGGTTGAAGGAATTCAGAAAAGGATGAGATATTTATTAAGGAAATGCAAGTGTTTAGTCATATCACAAAAGACCTTAAAAACAAAAAATAAGCAATTTCTGCTCCAGGTGACTGCTCAACCTTAATATTATAGGAGAATAGAAGAAAATGTTGTCCCTGAACAAGTTGTTCTGTGTGGTTTCTCAAAGCATGGTTCTGGCTGCTATCTGAAATACTGCACTGGAATAGGGAGAGCATTAGCCAGGTCAGAAGTAGCAATTAGGTTTTCATATTCCTTAATTTGGAGAAGATAGGGTAGAGTCTGCAATTCTTGTCACTATTTTTCCATACTACTTATGAGAAGGCAAAGAATCATCCAGGCAGGCTCAGACTAGCATACTACAAAGTTCATATTATAGAGAACATATAATAGAAAGCTGCATAAAACATTTCAATCAGACTTTATATAGAATTTCAGCTTTGATTGCTATGACACTAAACACTGAACTTTAAAAGACTATGCTGATTAAAGACATAGGAAGTACAGAATAATTTATCAGCACTCTTCTATACAAATGACTCAACTACTGCCTACTGCCAGCCTTTTAACAGGCTTTAAACCCAAACCACAAGAGGTCTGTTATTACTGAAATACGGTAATGGTTACATTTATTAAAAAAATAGATGGACAGATTGTGCAATACGCACATGAGAGGTTTCTCCCTTCCTAGAGATGGAGTTTGTTATATACTTGTGAGACTGAAATGTTATGGTTTGCGGCTTACATACTTTTATGAAAGACTTTTTGCCCACGATGGCAAAATTTGTATAAAGAAGCTGCAACCACCAAAGTTCCCCCCTCCCTGAAGATGCCTCCCTGAGGGGAACTTGGGACTGTGAGTTAAGCTGCCTAAGGGAACTTGAGATAAGATAAAGGTGACTATTATTCAACCATCTCAGGTCTAGGGAGAAGAAAACAAGGCGGAGGGAGAATAAAGTATCCCCCAGAAAGCCAAACCAAGTAGCTGTCCTGAAAATCAGCTCTGGCTGGGTTTGAGGTGGGGGATGAGGAGAGTTTCAGGTGTGAGGCATAACTGCAGGTCACAGACAGTTAACACCCCTCCTCCTTTACACAAACAGGCTCACCTGTAAAACCCCCCACCCCGGGAAGGCCACATCCACGGGACATTCACATGAGAGGCAGCTGAGGTGGTGTCACAACCCATCAAAGACCCCCCAAAGTGCTCCCCACACTCATTCCTCAGGCCTTGCACCAGAGCACTGCACGTGATGCAAAGTGATGCAACTGCTCCTGTCAGTTGCAAGAGACAGTGTCAAACTTGTTCCCTGCAGGGGAGGTCCCTGGGCATTCCCACCTGGCCTGAGTGCATATTAATCCACTGAACTCTGTGTTTGGTGGGACCCTTACCACCAAGAAGACCAGATGAACGGGATTTATGGGATGCCATCAGGATCCATGGAGTGGTGATATTTTCTACTTTATCTGTCTCTCTGTCACTTTCTTCTTCTCCCCCCTCCTTTTTCTATTTCTTTCTATCTCTTTCTACCTCCCATTTACTGTTAAATAAAATCCATACTACTGACTTAGGCATATGGTCTTGCTTGCTCCTTAATTTTGGCAGAGGCGTATCTTTCATAATTTTAATAACTGGATCGTGGCATTATTCAAACTTAGTCCTTTCCTGGTTTAAGGAAATAAGCTATTTGTACACAAATTTATCAGTGGAGTCTTTGTTACTTTTCCATTGTATTAAAGAAAGTTTAACCTGTATCTAAGGAAAGTCCTGAAAATCACTGATGAAGTCTTCTGCCCAGCAAGACCTCCAGGGAAATATTTATGGAGAAATATAATCACATATACAATTATATCATTGCCAGATCAACTCACCATTTCTCCTAAAGGTCATCTTGGTTCAGGATGCAACGGAGAACCAGCAAAGAATTGGTATGCAATAAAACCTTATTAGAAAAAGGGTTATTCAACTGGGATTTGGTTTCTGCATCTGTCCTTGACTTCCAAAATTGCATGTTTAAGCCTTGCAGGTGGCTGTGAAAGCTAGAGGGCAGACCTGCTGAAGTGTGACTATGATGTGAATTGCGGCAGGTCCCACAGATCTGGACTTTTGTGCGGGATTTGTGACAGAGGCTGTGCCAGGCAACATCGCTGTAGCTGCTTACCTGGGCTGCATTGTCCAGGTATCCCCTGGCCAGCACACTGCATGTCTTACAGTCAGAGTAGCCCACAGTGCTGTCCGTGCTCAGAGTCCCCTCCAGCCTCTCTGGATGTGCCACTGCACTGCTGAGAGGACTGTGCTCCGGTGTTGAGAGCAAGCCACATATGACCACTTCTTTAAAAAATCAACCTAACAAAAGCCAACACCAAAACACACCAAATCATTGATCCATTATTCTCATGTAGCCACCACAGGCAATATCCACAGAAGCCATACAAGTGACTGCACCCTTCAAATGAAGAGGGCTTGAAGCATGAATTGGAGAAAAAAGATGGGATATGGTCCTACACTGCACAAACCAACCTGGGCTTGTGCATAGCAGGGAAGAGTTCTTTAAGAAGTTCTGCTGCAACCAAAGGCAGGGATTTAGTTATGCAAGGAAGAAGCGGAAGGATGGTACAGCACAGATAATTACTGAAATAGTAAAGAATACGATCACATGTATCCTGTCTGTCTGGCCACAGCTGTTTCACTGTTGGGAAATGCATCTCTCCAAGGTGAAAATCTCCCACAAACCTGTGGTTCTGCCAAAAGCATTTGTCCTGTTTTAAGCAGCTTAATATATCCCTGGATAGAACAAGACCTTGCTCAGCACATGCCAGCAACAAAATGAAAAACAGTTACAGCACTCTCAAAACCCCTTTCAAGGCTGAGTACCAGGATGACAAGTTAGAGCTGACTGCAGACACCTGAAAAAGAGCTGACCCACGGGAGCTCCAGGAATGCTAGTCTCAAATCCATATTCATTCTTCATGCCTCCCCAGCAATTCACCTCACATCGACCAGGGGCACCCTCTCACACCTTCAGACACAGGCATGGGTTTTTGCTTCTTATTCTGCTGTTCGGAGATTTGGAACTTTAAACCTCCAGCCATGCTGGAGAATAGCACAGAAATTGCCCTGCACATTTTCAAGCCTTGGCCACTTTAAACTTCCAGAGTTTTACATTCAAAGCACAAGCCTCACAATAAAACAAGAGAAAAAGAAAGCAATCAAGGAAATTAATTCCTGGCTATTTTGCAACATCCGTTCCATATGTCCAAGAATATATAAGACTAATTGCATTTTCACTGACGTCAGTCTAATCAACAATCAGTTTAGGAAGCTTAACGCGGTCTCCTCTAGCTCACTAGGAGATACATATTAACCTTCAACAGACTTTCCAAACATATTTTACTTGATTAATGTAATACCTCCTCTCCTTTCCATAAATATATTCATGATCTTTTTGTATAAAAACCCAAATGTAATTATAGCATACTGAACTCTTAATGGGGTTCTTTCCCTCAACAAGCATTTATGTAAACTTTGCTCCTCTTACAACCAACCATCTGTTTTCTCACTGGAGGGAATTTATTATCCAATTGAAGGCCTTAATAAGAAAAAAAGAGTATTTTACAAAGGTTTGCAGTTTCTGAGCTGATAATTGTATTGATTACATGAGACAACTGTGTCATTATCAAGACAACCGATGCATATTATCAGCTGCCATTGCAATGATTACACACTCTACGAAATATTCTACCATGGTATTTGGGGATATAAGAAAAACTGCCTATGTTAGGGGATTAGAGCCTAAAGACATTTTCATAAATCCCTGTGTTGTGTCTCAGACTAATGTCAGTAAGTGCAAGGGCTACCCAAAAGACATTTTCAAGAAATTTTAACCCTCCAATGACCTAAAAGGTTTTTGCAAGAAAAAACATTTTTAATAAATGTTTTAATGTCTTACTGATGTATGACAGAGTCTGAGACAGACAATAAAATGCTGCTTCTACTTCTCTCTGCAGCACAGGAAACACAAATCGGGCTACTTTTACCTAGAACAGAAAGCACAGGTAACTTGGGATATGGTGTGCCAATGAATCCATCCTTTCTACAGATAACCTTTTTGGCCTGTTCAGGGCCATTGTGTCACACACAGTTGAGTGATTAGACTCTTTGTAAGTTATCTTATTGACTGCGCCATTTGAATTCCACCCATACATTCCTTTATTTTGTAATTCAAATGAAGAGGGCTTGAACATGAATTGGAGAAAAAAGACAAGATCCTACACTGCAGAAACCAACCTGGGCTTGTGCATAGCTGGGAAGAGTTAAGAAGTTCTCCTGATGCCATTTTTGAAGCTAATAACTGTTAGAAGTTACAATCAGAATGTGGTTACTGAGAAGGTTCTTCAGAAAAGATAATTTTGTTCATACTAACGATCATTACTGATCATTATGATATGGGGGACATTTATGTATATGAAAATACAGAGTTTTAATGCAGATTATTTAGCTATTTTGTAGAGGTAGATCTGTAGAAGTAAAGAAACCACTTGTACCAGAGCACATAGGAATTTAGTTACTAAGCTGGTTGCTAGGTAAAATCATAGGGATAAGATATATGTTGGTGAAACTCGGCCAAGCAGAACCTAGGCATTGTAAAAACCTGACAAAGCAGAACTTGTGGTTTTCTAAGCCAGCAAGAACCAGGCTCCTGGGTTTGGCCAAGACAAACTGACCTAGGAATCCGCCAAACCCCTACTGAGCCTGCCCAGAAGTAGGGGTCAAATAGCAAACACCTGGAGGAAGACTCCTTACTTCATCAGAAGACCCCTGTTAACGACCACCAGAGACCAGAGAGGGCTTCAACCCCCAGAGAGCTTAGCAGAAGGATTATCTAGCTCATTTTAATACAAAGCAAGGCTAGGCAATGAATATGTATAGGCCTATTGTGAAACTTAATGCATATGTAATAAACAGCCAAAGGAAAATCACTGAGGTGCGCATGCCTTTGGAGCAGCGATCCTCTGAGCGCCCTGGCCCTGCGCTGAATAAACACACCTACTTTACAACTATCAGAAATTGTGGAGTCTTTTACCACCAATCATTTATCCTTTGCTATAACATAGCTAAAATGCATACACATGCTTTCAGTTTGTTAAGAAAATATCACACAGGGCCTGAGCAGGTACTTGTGTGTGCAATGAGTCATTTTCCCCCAGTCTTGAAGATAATGAAACGGATGTGACCCAGTCCAAGAGCATATACCCTGAATCTCCTGACTCCAGTCTCAGTTGGGTATTCAACATGTACATCAATCATCAGGGAAGCCTTTAAAAGTAAGAGTCATATTCTCCTTTATTGATAATATAAATAATAAAGTTTTCTCTCCACTCTCATCAATAAGCAAGCATAAGAAGAGTCTAATGAGTTACTTGGGAATGTTACTGCTTTTTTTCCACGATCTTGTCTTTTGTCTTATAAAGTACAGACAATAGAAAAACTAATGATCATTTTACAGACATATGCCAATTGGGACATAAATATTTAATCAATTCAGCCTTTTCTATTTAGAAGAATTGGGAATCTCAAGTAATTTCACATTATGACACCTTCACTTTTTAGTGGAGAAATTTCACCTACTACAACTACACTACAACTCCTATCAAGGGATGGGAATTAGGAACGTCATTGGCACCACCCAGATCTTTCTCCTGAATATACAGCCCAGGTCTTAGCCATAGAGGGGCAAATAACTGGTGAATCCACAGCAGGCCCTGTTCTGCAAGAATTATTTCCCCGGGGCCACCAGTACTGGACTGTCACTGGAGGTGGTAACGGTGGTGTTGCAGGATAATCCAACCCAACCCCAGCTGTATCACACTGGCACAACATGGGATGTGACATCCTTGGATGATATGAAGGAAATGAGCCTTCAGTGAGCTGGCTATTATGACCCTTCATATAGACATAAAGCTGAAAATCCTTTCTTTTTAGCCCACTTCATTCCATATTAAAAAAAAAAAAAAAGCACACAAGGCCTCATATGTGTATTCATGAAAATTTCCACAACCTGACACTGAGATAACACATCAGGCTAATTGTGCAATTTTGCTCTTTTCAAAACTTCAGTTCCTTTTTCAGTTTTCAAAATCTCCTGATCCTCACAGGTTTGAAAATAATCAAGAACTTCTTAGAATTCCTTAATTTTCCCCCTAAAAGTGCTTTACATCCTATTCAAGGGACCCTCAGTTACAACTGTTTGGTGATGTTGAGTAGTCTCAGACAGCGTAAAGGTTGCAGGAGTGCAGACAGAGCAGCTTGGAAGGATCCAGTGCAGGGATATTTTGTTTACATGAGCAGTCACTGCTGATCTCTACCCCCTGCCAAGTAAGCCATGATTACTGAAATCTTCTAACTGCTATTTAAGCACATTGCCATACATAGTGTTTTGCATGAAGCTTGAAAAATATCAGGACACAAATGTGGCCTAGTCACAAAATATATTTTTTCATTCTCCTTTTGACATCAAATCAAGGGCACTCTACCAATCTTTGTCAGGGTGTTCAACCTTAAATCAGTGAGACCACAGCACATTGTGTTTTTCTTTTGCTTTACAATGTAAGTCTACTACCAGTACCTTTTTTCATCATTAGGATTTAATCCTTTTATTTTAAAAAAATGACTGGGACAGAGATAGATATTAGACATGCTTTCAACAGTATATTCAGAAAAATCTAGAACTAAAATGTCACAACTAGCAATTCATGCAGAGCTTTCTACAAATAGTAGCTCAAGCGTTTAACCTGGCTAAAAACTTCGGCTTGCTCTATTTATGTTCTTACCGCATATCCTTCAGTGAGAGCCACACAACTCGATAACTTGTGGTTATAAAAGGTTCTCAGCCTTCCATTAGTTTTTATTTTTAGCCCCTCACTGACTGTCAGGACCTCAGGGAGTGCAGAGGGAGGGCAGCAGCTCCCGAGGCATGGCAGTGGCTCCTGGGGTTCCCAGAGGGACTGTGGGACCACGGGGAGGAGCAGCCTGTGCCCAGCGCACTGCTGCTCTGAGGCAGGTAGCAGGAGACACTGGGAACACAGAGCTCAAAAATGAAGGCTTCTTCTTGGATTGTTAATTTTTTTAACTGAGATACCTTACAATTTCATCTTCCTGCCAAAGTCAATCAGAAATAATCAGAATTCCTGTTATCCCAGATGGTGTCAGTGGATCCTCAAGGTGTGCATAAACCCCACTGCCACCACCAGGAGAGTGGAAAATCCTTCCATGACACTGTCAGCATATCTGATGTTGTTCCTTCTTTGTGTTTTAGACAAGGAACGTGGAGTCCATTTCCTCAGGAAGAAGACACACTGTGTTTATAAATGCTGTCACCGACAGGGGTGTTGTTATTCTGACTCACCAGCACTGACTGGGTCATTTGGGAACAGAAATGCCAGATTTCCCCTGGACTCCAGCACCCGCTAAAGATCAGAACTGAAGTTGGCTCATTTCAGCATTGCCATTGCCCTGAACAGCAAGTGACAAAATTAAGCTATTGGAAGTGAGTTTCTAATTTCACTTGGTTTTTGTTGTTTGTCTGTTTTTAATACAACACTTATAAAGACTTTTTGTGCCTCAAAATGTTTCTGCATTACTATTGTGACCTCTGATTTCATGTTGTAATACAGAGAAGTGTACAGTCCATCTCAGATAAAAACCTAAAAATTAATAACCAGCCAAACCAAACTGGTCCTCAGGTTTGAAATAAACATTACCCCCAGCCAACCACATTACTGACATTTTAATTCGCAGCATAATGATTGTATTTAACATTGCAGCATCCCCTGTTAAGCTTTTCTCCCCAAGGCGGCACACTAATTCCTGAAGGGTGGGCTATTCTGGAACCTCGTTAAATATTCTTTTCAGGAAATTTCCCCTGGCCACTCCAACCTTTAGAAGTTCCTTTTTAAACTGAAGTACCTCAGTGCTCAGTGACAGTATGTATATTGCATTATTATGCTGTACGGCAACAACATGCAGTGGTGTGTTATATTCCTTTAGATGTAGTATCAATGGCTCTACCAGGAAGAAACTACTGAAACACAAGAGCTATATTGAGTATTCTGAGATCCATTATGTTCTAAAATAAGATTAAAGTTAAATATTTATTTCCCATATTGATATGTTATGAGACCATTTTAAGTGTCTGTGGCTGCTGTGCTTGTGTTGGAAAAGCACACTGTTCCTGCCCCTTATTTTTGTGGGAAAACTCCCTCAACAGCAGCACTGATGACTCCACGTGCACTCGGCTTCCCACTCTCCTCACTATTTGTAGGACTCCAAACACCCAGTGAAAACATTGAAACTAAAGAGCCTCCCAGCTTATTGATGGGGGGGTGCAATGTTGAGACACAGCACGGATGCTGTGCCAGCGTTGCTCAGCAGCAGCCAAAATACCGGTGTGTTATCAACACCTTTCCAACTCCCAATGCACAGCATGGCACTGGGAGGGCTGCTATGGGATGATGAATTCCATCTCAGCAGCTATTTCTTCCCCATTAACTCAGACGTTAAATTCTGCCTTCTGAAATTAGGCTAACCCAAAACTGGTTCAACATGTGAAAATGTTGTTAAAAGTCTGCCGAAACTTTTAAGCTACTGCCTTTTGCTCCTTCAGGTGCCTCCACTACTGAATCATTGTATTCATGGTCATAGAATTAATAAAACTTAGACTCCATAGGTAGTGGGAAATGAAAAAGCAACAAGAAAACTATTCATTCTCTAGGTTGATGTTTTTCCTCAAGTAATTTCCTGTAAAGAGTAATGGCAGAGAGTATATAGAATGCATGCTGGTGTTGCAAAAAATCAGAGAAGGTTTTTGAACTTTGAAGTAATGCTCATAGGTCATGTGTGGTTTGGAGTAATGCAATCACCCAAAATGCATGCAGAGAGAAAAAAAAAATGCCACCAACACAACATCTATTTTTACATTAACCCTCAACAGCACATGGTAACCAAACCATAATTGTTCTTCTGAGCCAAAGAAATCCATTTATATATGACTTTGTCAACCAAACCTTTCAACCAGGGCCACTCATTCAAGGAGCTACTCCTTCCTTACTTATTATTTTCTCCTAATAAAATAAGCGATCAAAAAGGTTTAGCATTTATTATCTAAATGCATCTAAATATCTATTCTTAGCGACTAAATTTAAATTCAAATACTTGCAATAGGGAAGAAAGCCCAGAAAGAAATGTGTACCGTATCAGTTTGACGTAATTTACAAACCCACCCTGAAAAAGTTAAGAAAGCAAAAGAAGCAAGATGTCTAAATCAGGAAATACCTGCTCATAGGAAAGGAAACTTAAAACCAGATTTTGCAGTAAAATACTATGTGAAACTGGCGACTGGTATTTAAATGTTTATAACATATTAGGTAACAGTCTAAAAAGCTATCAGGCTTTTCTTTGTATGCAAGCCCTGATGATGCACTTCCCTCTTCCTCAAATAACTTTAGGTCCACTAACAGCAAAAATATCTGTATCCCTGTCTCTGCGAAGCCAATGTGAAAAGGCTTGATTCAGCTGAAGGCAGAAAAAAATAATAAGCACTCTAGAAGAAATGTTCAAAAGCTTTCAGGTCATATTACAACTTAGCAAAACTTAATTGCAGCCAGGAAAAGAGAGGCATCTTTTACAATACTGTCAGTATTGTAGATACTACAGGCTGTGGATGTTGTCATTAACCATTTTTTATTAAACCAGGAGTAAGAAATGGTTCAGCTAATGCACAATTTTCTCAGTGGTGAAACACATCTTTTACAGGGCATAGAACATTTTATATGATTTCTAGGACATAAATGTCAACCTAGCTTTTTTATTACACTGGTTGAATTTATTTAATGAGCTGTCCTACAGTGGAGGCCAGCCCTGAATTTTTCACTTGCTTCTGCAGGGAATTTCAGTAGTTAGCAAATAAGCCCGGGTCTAATCTGCTTCCGTCTGCAATCATTTGAAAAACGATGCTTGGCAAACAGCTCTGCACAGCCTTCTCATCAGACGGAGACTGATTCCTCACACCAAGAGACTGAGCAGGCTGAGAAGTGCATCTACGTTATCTAGAGCAAACAACCAGCTCTTTTAATTCTGAAAACTCTGCGACTATGGCTGGACCAGCTCTGGGAAAACTGCTTTCCCCACATTGCAAAGGATGGAGTAACAATTGTCAAAAAGGAACTAAGGGCTTAAGGTGGCTCCTCCTCACAGAGTCCTTCCCCGGGGCAAATAGTTGAGTGTCAAAGAGCCTTTAGTTACTGATGGTAACCCTGGGTGCCTCCAGGGTAAATTCCTCATTCATGTCCCATAATCCTGGCAGAGGAAAGATGTCTTTCTAGTACCTGCCAACAGCTGCCTGGAAGGTTTCAGCTCCCTACCAGGCAGACCAAAACACTACTACCAAACGACTACCTGCCACACAGGGGACAGCAGCGACAAGGACACCCGACTGCTTCATGAAGCAGCGACCAGAGACGATAAAACATGATTTACTGCGCGGCGTGTCCAGGGCCCGGGCAGCCTTGCTGCGGCTATTGCACCGGCGGAGCCCGTGTGCTGCAGCCAGCCCGGCCTGAGACCACCCCGAAGTTTGGGGGAAACCCCTCGCTCCAGGGATCTTCACGCACCACGTTTTCAACCCCTACGCAGCCTTTTGGTTGAGACCCTGTCGGGCCCGCCCGTTCACAGTATCTCCTGCCCCGCTGCCCTGACCCCTGCACACGCTTCATGCCCCAGTTTCGGGGAGCCGGCGCCTGTGCCCGCCGGGATGAGCGGCGGGGAGCGCGGCGCCGCCTGCGCATTACACGGCTCCCTCCGAAACCCGCCTGGGCAGCCCGAGCCGCTGCGATCGGCATCCCCCGCCACGGAGAGCCCCCAGACTGCCCCTGAGCCGGTGTCGAGCGCCCGGAGCGAGGGGCTCACTTACCAGGTACCAGACGCCGAGGATGATGGTGCCGGTGCGGACATGGCAGCATAGGCAGCAGCTGTTGGAGTAGAAGCGTGCCCAGGGCGAGCTCAGCATCTCGGCGGCTCCTCGGGGCTCCGCCGCTCCGCGCTTCTGTCCGCGCCGTTCCGCGGGGCGGGGCAGGGCTGGGGCCGCCCCTTCGGCGGGCGGGACCCAGAGGGCGGCGCGGCCGGCCCGGCGCGGCCCAGGCGGGCGGAGGAAGCTCTGCGGCCCCTGCGGGCACCTGTACCGCAGCAACAGCCCGGGGCAGGCGCGGCGGAGGGCTCGGGGTGCGGAGTCCAGGTTCGGCGGCCCGGCTGCTTGGCCCCAGCGCTGCCGGGCCGGGGCCGCCCTCCGGGGGATGCAACCCGCTGGGGGCGAACCGGCTCGGCCCCGGCAAAGCTTGTAGTTCCTCTCGCAATTCTTGAGGGGCAAAGCAGCACAAATAAACTCAATTTCTTTATAAGGAACGATAATATCGGAGGAGGTCATGGAATGTTTTGAATTTACCCCAAATTCTGCAGTTATGAACATTTGTTTTCTTGCACAGTGCCCTCCTAATCAATTCCCAAACGTGCTGCTATTGGGGCGTCTGGAATTTCCTCGTGTAACTGATATACAAGGTGACATTAAGCTCATTGCCATTACCTGCAGTTAATGCCCTGATGCTGGTGGGGTGTGGGGGAACACGCATCGTTACGAGCAAGGACCCAGTCCTGCATATTCAAACACTGATGCAGGTTTGAGCTGAATTTCATACCAAGCAGCTGACTTTTCATGTTTGATTGTATGATGTTTGCATTGTCCTCCAGATGAAATAATGAATAAAATACCATCAGGAGGTCTGTATGTCTACCCTGACCCTAAGCATAATTGATTTACTGCCATTCCTCTTGGCTTGCTACCAAATTCCACAATTTATCGTCAAAATATAACATTGAAAATACTCCAGTGCTTCCCTGTATGGTTGCTTTGGGGCTCTTCATTATTTCACACATATATACATCTGCACAGAGCAGGAACTTCAAGATAAAAGCTAACTTGGCACAGTTTGAACACTTCTAACCATGCTTTATCCTTACTTATAAAGCCACTGTAGTAAATTAAATTTAAAATACTTCAAGTAGGAACTTTACATAACCTCTGTTCTTAGTTTGTCCTTTTAAAACTGGTAAGGGGTTGGCAAGGATTTTTGTGTATAAAAAGAAAAGCTCTTTAGCACTGAATTTGTAATTTTGACTAGATTCTATGCATAAGCCAAATACTTTCAAGATTCATGTTCGAAAATGAAACTAAAATTCTTGTAAAATGAAACATCAGTATTGACAAATATTCAAGAGGCCATAGGAAAATCACAAACCATGGGGTCTGGACTATCTCCCTGGTAACCTAGGGAGACCATGTCCTTTAGTACCAGAGAGTAGGAAAGTCGGAGATGAAACCCTTGCATGCATTCCTTGTAGAAGGTATGAGCATCTGCTTCATGAAGGGTATTGACCAAGGACCTGACCTTTTCAAAGCAGAGGTGCAATAAATTAAGGGGGATTCCAATAAAGAAGGGCACACAGATGCAAACCTGGTAGAAAAGGGACAAGAGAAACAATGACAAAACCCAAAAGTGTCAGGTTACTGACTGATGGGCCATTGAAGAGCTTTGGATAGGGTCACCTGGAGTTTGTAACTGATAAGAAGGGGCAAACAAGAACGAGAGGGTTTGGGATATTTGAGGGGACTCTACAAAACTTTGGAAGGAATAATTAGAGCAAGGGGATTGTGAAGGAGCAAAGGGGAGGGAGTAATTAGAGGAGGGGGATCAGGAAGGAGCAGAGGGAGGATGAGACAAAAAAGGGTGTAAAAAAGGTTAATCATGTGCAGAGTCTGGCCGAACACTGTCTGCTCACCCTCACTTCTTACAAAACCTTTTTTAAGTGTCTCTGTGTAGTTTCCACTCTCCACACTATGCGTGGGGGCTGTAAGGAGCAAGTGCCAGCTGCTGGGGGATCAGTGGGTGATCAGTGGGTGGGTGGGTGTTATTTGCTTGCAAGCATCAAGCTGGACCTGCTGGTCTGTACTTGGGTCTTCTGTGGGTCCTACGTGTAGGAGGAACAGATGAAAACATCACCCTGTCTGTGGCCATCTGTGCAGCTGTCCCTGCTGGGCTCCTGTGCCTGCAACGGGAAAGCAGCAGCTGCATCCCTCGGCCTGGGATGGGCACAAGCTGGGCTTTAACAGCCAGGCAGGAGGAACTGAGGTCCTGGAGCTGTGAGAGGCAGACGCTGTTCATAATATCCTCCAGCCCCGCCCTTGTCTCTGTAAGGAGAAATTAAATGCATGTCTGCTTTCACTTATGGTTTCCCATCAGTGGCTTTAACCCCTATATTCTCAGAAGAAAAAAAGGAAGAAAGAATAAGCAGCAAACACTAATCACTTCAGAGCAGTTTCCTGTATAATTATTAATTTTCACTCAAAAAGCCTGATGGGAAAGAGCAGGAAATATCAGGCTTCATATCACACTCCTGATTTATAACAAGCTGTATTTGGTTTGCTTGGCAAGATTTTGGGAGTGGGGAGGCTTCAGACCCTGAGTATTGCTACAGATACAGACCCTCCTCAACACTGCCTCTGTAAATAAAACTTCCATGTCTCTAACTTTGCCTTATACAACAAGAGATGACAAGCACTTGTTACAGAGGTGGCTGTGAATCCAGAATACCTGATCCTACACCCTGATAGTGGAAGATCATTTGAGATGCAACAGGGGCAACTTCTGAACTGGATGACACCTGAGTTTTGTCAAGGTTCCCATCTCGGGTTCGTTTGGTGGGTTTCCCGAGATTCAGGTGGTTTAAAGTCCTTTGCCCTCTGGAAAGCCCCAAGCCAGACGCAGAAACAACACGGAGTCCTCAGATGTTCTTTTTCACGGTTTCTCATGTTGTTTATTATTTCTTATCTTTTCTTTCTGCTCTGCCCGGCCAAGGTCTTCACAGCACGGGCATCAGGCGAGGACTCCCCCCCGTACGGGGACTCGTCATCTTTTATACAGATTATTGCGTATCTATCATTTACAATTTCACTCCAATATCTACTAGCTATACTAAACAGGTCACTTCTACACTGACCCAATCCCTCTAAAGCTA
>VZUI01010280.1:0-46774 GCA_013401135.1 Cettia cetti | reverse complement strand
ATAAATAGTTTAATAGTTTTTTCCACTTTTTCTCTGAAGAAATTTTTCCTGGACTGGCTGGGGGGAGGGGCTGTTTGGGTTTGCCTCCCAGCGGAACCCCCTTCAGAGGTTTCCTCCCAAATTTACCCTAAACCAAGACAGAGTGTTACTACAAGGCAGAGCCTCAGCATTTCCTTTACAGCACACCAGCAGACATCCTAAATCTGGTACAGGTGTGTTAACTGGATGTGGATCATCTTGACCTTGCTTTTGAGGCAACTGTAGTTGCATCACCAAGCAGAGTAAACCAAACCTCTAAATTCTTGCCTATGGTGAGATGAAACAGTAGAAAGTGGAGTGGTAGGATTGTGAGGTTGATGAAGTTCAAACCAGGTGACACCACAAATGGTCCTTCAAACACAAAATCTTTCATAAAACTTCTGTAACCAAAAGTGCAGGTGGTAAGTTTCATTTTAAGACCTTTGTATTCAGGTTCTTACCTCCACAAGAACATATAGTGCAGCTTATGGCAAAGGGTGAAGAATGTGCATGCATTACACCTGCTGATAAAACCACAACTTCACCTCCTAAAACACAACGGCATTTCAGTATTTATTTCTTGCAGCCATTGATCCAGCTGTTGATGCATCTGAGAGCTCTGATGCATCCTTTAAAGATCTCATGATAGAAGGATCAAATTTTGCCACACAACAAATGAGGAACATAGCTAGAGAAAAGAAGTGTGCATGTATTTTAGGGCAAAAATAGCAACAGGCCCTTTCTATGCAGCAATGTGTCTGCAGAAAATAAGAACAACTAAATCAACTCCTGTGTGGAGAATATTCCATAGAAATTAAAGTATGAAACTGATTGTACACTGAAACTCTATCTATTTATTCCTTTTTATTCCTCTCACTTGGCAGTTACAACTGACAAATACAACCATTAGCATAATTTCCCCTTCAACCTGATTCCTTCTCTTTTTTAAAATCAGCATTTACCTTGCATTCCAAGAATGTATTTTCCCACTGAACATAATTATCTTCAATAAAAAAAAATCAAACAAGCTGCGGAGAAGCAATTCCCTTGTAGGAGAGAATCAAAACAACCTACAAACCCATTAAACTAATGCTGATTATTTTCTTATTTCCATGAAGACAATCTTTTCACAGCTGGATACCACTCTGGAAGGAGGCACCCAGCTTGAGCTGTTTTTGTGTTATTGTGCCACAATTAAATTCCTCTAAGGATCCAAACATCTGGGACTCTGCTGTGGGAAACCCAGGGTTGAACCAGTAAGGAAACCTTGTCTGGCTGTGTGAGTGTAGGGTGTGCAGGGAGCCAAAAGGGGCACCCCTGGGCTCACTAGAGTTGGTCACTGTGAAGGGGCTTTAGTCCCAGCAGTGAGAATCTCGGGTGGTGTGAGTGTTTCTGCCAGAGTGGTTCCTGGATGGTCAGACAGGAAAACTTCCTTAACAGTTCCACTGGCAATGGGCTAATTACTGTTGCTTCCCAATCCTGTCCTTTGGTGTTTCTTCCACCATGATTATAACCATTTTTTTCTCATCACTGGCTAAAATTAATATTTAGGTGTAAATTTTCATAAGTGAACCCTGACACTGAGAGCTGAAACAAGGCAGCTGCAAACTGCCTAATAGCCAGGCACATAAGTACTTATTTGCTGGCAGAAATCCACTAGTTACTACCAACATTTTTATTTATCATATCCATCCAGAGAATATAAGCAAGATCATGATACCATTAGGCAAAGCCTTCTGCACAACTCATTCAAAAGACTGTGTCTGCCCAGGATAAAATAAGCAACTGAGATGGAAAATACGGCATAGTTATACAGCTAACCCAGGAGCTGAGTTGTATTTTTTTTTGAAGACCTGGTTCAGCTGGATAGGTGCAAGGCATGAGAGAAACATCCTGAAAGGAAAGGCCACTTTTTATTAAATAAACTGAAAGGGGAGTGCCTGTTCTGATAGTAGTTAGAGTAGGAGCACAGTTACTTAATGGGCTTGTCTTACCTTGTAGGAGTTTACTGGCACATTAGTTATTACTCATTTACTTTGCTTTTTCAGTAGCCACGTTCATGATGCAAAAAGTGTTGCCATGGTCTATGAAGATCCTCTGATGGCTTTTTTGGCCTGCATTGTATGGCAGTCACAAAATAGAAACATGATAGTGGTGTCCTGGGGGAAGAAACCTGCTGCCACGGAACTGCTCAGGTGACAACGAGAACAAATCCTCTCTGGTCTGTGAGGAGAGAGATGCACTTCACCCTCCTCACCAACCCTGCCACAGCCAGGAGACTCAAACCTGGAGCTGCAACCCACCCTGACCCATCATCCCCTTCCTCACAGGTACACCCTGTACCTGACAGTCTGAAACAGAAGGCAGGGGAGTTGCAGCTGGGGAAGGCTTCAGAAAATGGGATGCTGATGGTGAGAACCATGAAAAGACTCTGCAAGGCCACAAAATTGTTTTAGTGTCCTCTGTGCTGCTGCAGAATGGAGCCCGAGCTCCATTTGTGCATTTGCACAGAAAAAGCTCAGCTTCCCTTGCTGGGGAATCAGCCTGTCAGATTCCCTGATATCTAAGGTCACAAAGACATTTTCTACTTAGGGCACCTGACCTGGTGAAATTAAACCAGAGGTCTACCCAGGACAGATAAGTGGTCAAAGTAATCAGATTTCCCTAGGGCCAAAGGCAGACAGGCTGATTGTTCTTTTCTGAAAATAATCCGCTCAACTAAAAGAAGCTATATTTCTGTCCCAAAATCATTACTTTTTATCAATAATATGAATAACCTTAAACCCATCAATGCTAAATAAAACTTGAGGTCACAGCAATTTTGCCCAGGTTTGTAATATTCCCAGGGATCTGCAGGCACTAATACAGAGAAGACTCATTAATACAGAGATTAAGATTCAATTTAAATGCTTTCCTAGCTCCTGGAAAGCATTCAAAGTCCTCAAAGAACATGTTCTTAAGATAGACTTTATAACACCTTTAACTGCTGAAGGACTTTCAGTCCAGCTACAGAAAAGAATTAACAGGAAGACTTCCTACAGAAAATAGCCTGCATTTGAAATTGCTTTCCCCGTCCTGAAATGTGAATATGAAAGTAAACAGTGATGCTCTGGGAGCTGAAATAAGGGTATGAAGGGATTTACCCCACCAAATCAGAGCAGTGGTTCTCTGACTGCATGTGTAAGAACAACCCAGAACAAAAGCATCCTGATCCCTTGTTAAGCACAATAAGAAATTGCTATAACACAAATACATCATCTATTAACAAACATTTGCACCTGTATTGCAAACTGAATTGATTCCAGAAACTCTTTGAGGATTTTAAATATCATAACAGCGATGCCAATCCTTGTTGCACAAAACCTTGTTGCTTTTACATGTGATATCTATGTACCTATGTACATGTTACTATGCATCAAACATAGTAATCCAGTAATTGCAGAAGATTGGAAATGAAAAGTAAAAGAAAAAGGAGGAAAAAAAGTGGAAGAAAAAAAATAAGAGACAGGAAAGGAGTAAGTAAAAATGACGAGGGGTAAAAGTAAATTTAGGAGAATGATGCCCCCATTTTCCTCCTGTTCAAGGGAAAACTATTTCCCTCCTGTTTGAGGAAAAATAGTTGGTGCCTAGACACACTATCAGCAGTGCATCAAATTTTGGGGTGATCAGTGTCATGGCTCAGTCTTATACAAGATGGTGTAACTTGATCCAGATGCAGCAAAGTGATTTGACTTAATGTTTAATTTTCAGCTTGTGAGCAATGCCATTGAAGGCAAACTTCTTGTGGCTTTAAAAACACAAGATATTGTATTTCCTTAAACTCTTTTTTTGGTAAAAAGGAGGTTTATTGCTAAGTTAAAATACCTAAAGATCCTGATTCAAGTCTCAAAAAATATTTTTAAACATTACCCTGAATTAAGAAAAAATTAGTTTGGCTCTGGTTTCTTAGTGTCATAAAATGATCAGCAAAATCTGTACTCAAACCACTTGGCTGATATTTACAGTTATTTTTTTCACAGCCAAGAGGGCTCAAAACATTTCAAAATGTGAGTACAGAGACTCCTGTGTTGCTAGTCTTGTCTCTGGGAGCTGGTGTTAAAAAAAAAAAAAAAAAAAAAACAAAACACCAAAACAAAACAAAACAAAAACCTAAGGCTTATAAAAGTATAAGAATTGGTGATTTTTGAATGTACTCTGCACCTTGTTCATTGGAACCTCCTGATGATTTTACCAGCTGAAACAGACCAGGATTACTTCCCTTTTGTTCTGTGGGATGCTTCTGCAATAGTGCAAGACCAATTAGAGAACTGCAGCAATGAAATACTAGCTCAAGCTGGGTGAAGAAAATCTGCTTTCCTTTCCCTATATCCTCCATACTCACTTTTGCCCCACACTTTGAAGTCTCTGCATTTCATCTCACTTAAAACATGACAGCCTCTGTCAGAAGCAGTTGCTTGAGAAGCCCTGAGAGTAGATCACTCTTCTGCTGGCTACAATTTGTAGTGCTGAATGGGAGGAAATTAACTTCAGCTGCTGAAACAGCTTCTTCTGGAAACTTATGGGAACCAGGTCCCAAGATTCCCCTATCTGATTTAAAAGCCCTTTTGTAAAGATACCTATCTAAACATTTTAAAACAGATCTTTTCATTCATCCCAGAATTGAGAATAAAAGCAACCTAATAAAAAAAATACACAGGCTACATGCCAAAGCAGAAGTAGTAATTCATTGGCCTTGGAATATAGTTTTTTTACTGGAAGCATTTCAAAAATGAGGACCATGGCCATCACACACACACATGCACACAAAAAAAGAGGCAGACTTTAGCAGGCACTCTTCAGAATAGACTTGACTTTTCATCCTCAATTATCAGTTAATAAATCTAGAAGTTCTCAGTTGCTAGCAAATGGGTGAAGGTCACCAAACAAGGACATAATGAAATTATTGTTATTTATAAAATTAACATTATGAACTATTTTCTTTTCACAGTACACTGGATTTTCCAGAGCCATTCCCTTTAGCAAAGGGCCAGTAGAAAACCAAAACCAAGAAATAGCCAAGAAAGGAATTTCCTCTCAACTACCAAGATCGATTATCTTCAAATAAACTTGGATATGTTCTCCTCTGGATTAAATTAAATAGTAGATAACGGTATCCTTTCAGTTTCAAGTACTCAAAAGTAATGCAAGCTTTAGGAGGATTGGGGAAGGACCATGAATTTACAAGTAAGGTAGCTCAAACAAATTCCCCATCAAAGGAATCACAACTTCTTGAGGAACTACCAGGAAAAGCCAATATCCAAACTCACTGACCTAGCAAGCCTTGCTGTCATAGAAAATTGTAATAAAAGAACGCCTTGATTCCTCACTGCCAGAACACGACTCCTTTGATTTCCATTGAAGAGTGCATGGCAATGCACACCTCAGCATCCTCACAACTTAGAATTCCTATGTGAGGCTGACAGGGATAAATGCCACAAAAAAAAAAAAAAAAAAAATCAGTAACTGAAGTCAGGATGATAAACCTTCATTCTGACATCTACCAAGTCAATTCTTCTTCCATTTTCAAAATGGAAAAAAAAAGAAAAGTTTTAGTTCCATTTCATCCCAAAATAATTAGATAACCCTACTCTGCAAGACAAGATGAAACAAAAAAAGTGACAAAACACCAAGTCTCCCATCTTATTACGCACTCATGCATGCACACTGACAGCTTTTTCTTCATAATCATTCACCTGAATATGTTTTATAACATAAAATAGAATTAAAAGAATGTCTGCTTTTAGCATCCCAAGTATATACAAAACACCCTCTATCTTTTTTCTGCTTTTCTATCCCTGCTTTCTTTTTAGTAAATAAAACCAATCTTCCAGTCAGTCCTCACAAGACATTTCCTGTTATCTGCTGCCCATTTTCAAATTACAACCACAATGATTCTGACCTTATGGCTGGCAAAATCTGTGGGAATTACTTTCAGTAAGAAGGAAGAACATTTTTTTTCTGTCACCCTCAAAAGCCTCATTTGCAAGAGTTTGGTTGAACAAAACAAAATAATCACTTTTTTAGACAGAATTCAAATATCAACAAGATTAATTCAGAAATAAGATTGTGAATTTTGGAGTAAATGGCAGCAGCCTCTAGAATGGGAGCAGCTATGTTACATTAGGTATAGTCAGCATCACTACTGCTGTGGCAGCAATGTTGCTCTAATGGGCATTAAATTGACATGCTGCAGACATCCAAAAATAAAGCACAAGTACAAGGCTGTGCTTGCATGGGATGTGCCCTTAAATGATCTGTGTTTATCAATGACAGATTTTCAAAGATAGGGATTAATAAAGCAAAGCTACTGTTGTAACTATACAGACTGAGTTCACATCTGGGAGAGCTAACAAAATCTTCCTTTACCTATTCCCTGACAATTGCATTTAACTGGCACACAAGGACGAGCAGGCAGCTTCTCCTGGGGCTGGAGTGCCTGGGAATCATCACAATATTAAACTTGATATCCAAGCCCAAACATATTTACATTAGAATAGATCAAATCAAAACTCAACTTGAGACCAAGCATTCCCTGCATCAAGGTCCACAAGGGTGTCAGGTCAAAAAAAATGGTTTGCAATTAAGAAATCAGAGTCTCAGAATACAGAGGTGCAAAATCCTGCTAAAATCATGAGTCAAGCACTTTAATTTTCCTGAACTGCATTCTTATATTCAGTACTAACAGAACTAAGCAAAAGGTTTTTTGTTGACACACTTTAAAAGAATATGGAGTTTTGATCAAACAAAAAGCCACTTCTTATATTTTTTCTTTTTAATATAATATCTCTTAATATTGTCAAAATTTAAAATTTTTTCACCCACTACTTACTCCTCCATTGCAATAATGGAGTAATTTCATGCTTATGACAGCAGTCAGTTGCTATTAAAATAATTGCAGCAATGTAGAATCACCACTTTTACATGCAATGGATTAGAAGGTGAGAAAAATATAATTTAAATGGCAAATACTTCATCTCATCACCAGAACAAGGGAAAATAAAATAAAAGTGTAGCAACTGAAGTTCATCAGATACTTCAAAGAGATCAAGAACAATTTATGGCCATTTCTTATGACAGAACACATTCTCTTAACAATAACTGGCAAGCCCATTGCTTTTTGCCCCATGAGTTTAGCAGATAGCCATACAGAGCCAGAGAGCAGTCCTGTTTAAAACAGGGCCTTTTACACAGCTCTTTCCTGATATGAACTGTATTTTTCCACTTTGCATTATTAGCAAGAGCAATACAGATATCAGCACAGGAGAGAGAAGACAGCTCTGCCTCCTCATTGTGATGGTTTTCACTTCCACCTTGTCAACCAATCATCTCTCCCAGCTGTCCGGGAGAAAACAGTGATGTTTTCATGCAGCTCAGCAAGCTAGGGACATGCAGGCTTCACAGCAGCTCTCATAAACCTGATTCCATTTACTTCAGTACAGCCAAAGTGATTTTCATCAGCTGAGGAACTGGTCTGACCTGTACAGAACAGGCTACTGTGCACGGTAAAGCCCAAAGGCTGAAACACTGAAATCCAAGCACCTAGACATAGATAAGAGGGGAATTTTTAGCTCCTTTCAAATGTGCAACAAATTTCCATGGACTTCAGCACAGCAGGAACTTCCCTAGTGGCAAACTAGGGCTAATTCATTGGCACTGTTGCAGCTACACTGATTTATTATTCCAGATCAGGTCCCGTCCTTAAACTTCTGTGGTAGGGGAGCATTATTCATGACCTAATCCATTATCATAGCATGGAGCAATGGAAGGAATAAAAGCAGCACAAATGAAGATTTTAGCACTTAAATAAAATTGAGAGCTGTTATTCTTTATATTTATTTCATAGAATCATTCATTTCTTACCTCACAGACGCAAGCAAGCTATTGTTCAACTTCAGTTCTCTCAGATTAGGCAGATGCACACCTGTGGGAATAGAATAAAGAATCACTTTGAAGACCTGGGTTTAGAATAAAGGAAATTTATGACAACTACAAGTTGAAGCATCTAATTTTACAAGCATTTCTTAGCTGTTTCTGCCAGGCCTGTGCCGGCCTTCTTCTAAGAAAATCAATGACATTATTTCACTCAAAAAATATTTAATCCTTTGCATTTTTGAAACATATACGTATTGTCTGCATGACCACCCACTTACAATTTTTGAAGCCTCTCTAGAAATTCTGATATGGCACCTTGCCAGACAGACAAAAAAAGAAACTGGCTTGATGAGTGTCTGTTTTCTTTGGTCTGATTCCCCATCCTGATTGACTTTTAACTGAGTGATACTCTGCAGAGCTAAGTGATACTTTAGAGTATAGCATTCCATGATCTATTTAAAGGCAAGTACTGATGGACTCACTGGATACACAGCCAAGTAGCACTTCTTCAAAATATAACTTTGAGTCAAACAGCAAACACAATGTTCCATGTCACAACATCATCTTTTATAGTTCACAGGTCCCCCAAATGCTACATTTTGCAAATCATTGCTTTCTTCTTTTAATTTTCTGGATGCCATTATTTACTATTGAATTGTAAAAGTTTCATACTTATAAAACCCTCAGTATTCTGTTGTTCTTACTCTAATTAATGCCTTTTTTTTTTTTTTTTTTTTTTTTTTTTTTTTTTTTTTTTTTTTTTTTTTTTGCATATCCCTGGGAGACATTTGCATTTTTGGTTGACTCTAAAGGCATCTCTGAACCAAAACCATAAACCAAATCCCTGCGAGCTACAGAATAATTTAGACATAAGCTCAAGTCTCAGAAACCATTTCTTATGGACAGTAGCAAATGTTTATCCATTCCCACTAGGAAAGTTTACTCAAGGCTGGTGAGCATCCTCCAGTATAACCATGTAGAAGTAATACCAATTTTAGACAAATTGGATCATTGCTGAAACATTAAAATATATTCTCAGCAAATATTTTTATGAGTTCTCTGAGTAATCACTCTCTGACAAGGGTGATTTACCAGTGTTCAGAAGGACACCAGTCGAGTGCTTTGAAAAGGATAAAAAAAAAGAAAGGGGAGTAGGATCTCAAAAGCAAGAGGTCATGCTGCTCATGCTCATTCCCCAAAGAGAACAAGACCATTTATGACAAAAACATTCCAATAATCATGTTGTAATAAAAGCATTATCTACATCTCATGTTACTTTGGAGTGATCATAATGCACATATTGATCTTCATGTTGTACTGCAAGTATTTAAGTTCGTGTCTTTGCAAAGCACTTTTGAAAATACGAAACACTGTGCAATTTTTTTAGCTTTGTTTGTCAATCATTTTCCACAATCTACAAAAATTGAAGAACAAATTAGAATACACAGTCCTCATCCTGCAGGGTATGCTTTCTCATGTCAAACAAGTTTTATATGTTTATATGTATATATGGCAACAAAATAATTTGTAGTCCTGGCAGAGGAAATATTAGGATATCTGTTAATTTCTCACAGCAGTCATACTAGTTACTGAGCAAAGACTCTCTCAGATGTAAATCATGCTCTAAGAAATTCCAACCTCCCTGAAAAAAAAATCTAGACTTTAAAAAATTTCTATCTTGTTTCTGACAAGGATGGAGAGATTATATGACATCCCCTGAAGTGTTAAAGGAAAAAATGAGAGGGATGCAGTAGCCTCCACAGTCCCAGCTCAAAACTGAGCAATAGTGCCATGGATTCAGTCAGAGAGGTAAAAGGATTACCAAAGCAAAGGCTGTTGCAAAGCATTACAAGGGAAAGGAGTTTTAAGGACTACTGTTAAGCAGAAGATTTGAATCTTCTTGAGGAGCCAAGAGAAACAGAGAGACTTGCCCAAGAAAATGCTTTTCACTGAATGCATTTATGGTTGGTTCAGGAAACAAGCAACTATTAAAGGATCCAAAGAGGCTGAGTGACAGGCTGATAGTAAAATTTTCACATCTGGTTAGTTCATTATGGTAACTTGATCCTCCATCTCAGATATTTTTTTACACTTTGGCACAATCTATCCCTCTGAACTTTAAAAGTGTTACACTTTAATGTGTGGTTTCTTGCTTGGAATAGAAGTATACAATGCGTGGTGGTGCAAAATTCTCTCAGGAATACTCTGCAATGTATTTCTGCAAGTCTGCAGGTTCTTCCCTCCTTAAAGTTTTATATCAATATGTAATTGTTCTTTGGTGCTAAGAATTCATTGTTCCATTGATTTTGCTGGTTTTTAGAGTCCTAAGTCCTTATAAATAGATTAGAGGCCAGAAGTTTTAATTAGGAAGAGAAAATAGTAAAATGAAGGTGAGAAGATACTTATCCCAATGTAACAGTGTATTTCTAATTTTCTTAATTTTAACCCTCATGGCATCTTTCCTCAGACCAAGGATACATGATACTAACACATAAAAATACTTAAAAATACAACAGTATTAACCTCTAATATTAATTTTACAAGTACAGGTGACATATTCCTTATCTTGAAACCACCCTCCTTTGAATAATCTTGATTTTTAAAACAAGAATGGCCCACAGAAATGCTGATGATTGCAGGACAAGGTTGAGAATACAGAATGATGAGCAGTGTTACCTCATCTGTCTACAATTCCCTTTCACTAAAGACTGGTTTTGTTACATGGCTCTGAAATTACTGACCACCAACAATGTACTAGTGTTAAACTATTCTACTGTACCAGTGGAACAAAACTAAACAAAGGGCAGAAAGAAATCAAAGTGCAAGTTAGGTAAATAAACACACATTCAACAACACTGCTTGAAGCGCTGCACTTCACAAGCAGGGTAGCAATGCAGATGTCTTTCCAAGGTGCCTTGGTACAGCAGGTGACATCTAGAAAACTGACTAGGAGTGAAGAGAACATAGCCAAAATTCCAGTTTTATTATATTCTACAAGTAACAACACTTCTATTTCTAACACTTGCAGGTAGCATCATATATCTTTGTTTTTCTATTGTTAAAAATAACATTGTGGCTTGACTTGTTGTGTCTTTTGGAATATGGACTAGTGAAAAACAACCTACAAATGCTTGCATTGGCATCAGGCAACCATTTTGCTTTGTTGATCCTACAACACAAAACAGGCATATGAAAACAGGCTGTACTCTTCTAGCAAGAGCAACCTGATATGCAAATTAAACAGTCTATTTAGTTCACTTGAGCTGTGTTTGATCAAGTAAGATACATCACTTCGATGCTATTTCTACACATGCATTTTTTTGCACATTTCTGGGATGAACTGGGCAATACAACCGGAGGTGAGACCACAGCCCGTTCAGGCAAACCCAAGGCAGCTGCAGTCGAGTTACCTGAGATGGGGATCATGCAGAAAACACATCAGTGCAGGGTTTCACATAAGCAGGCTGCCCCAGTACACAGCTGTGATTCCTGGAGACCCTGCCCAAGCCCTGCTGTAGGGCCTGTCCAAGCCTTGCTCAGCGAGTCTGTCAGTACCAGCTAAGCCAAGACCATCCTGGGCATGAACACCCATGCCAGACTCACTGCTCCAGGCTCTGTGCTGCTCCCTGGCCATGCAAGCACCTGCTACTGCCACACTGGCTGCCAGCAAAGGTGTCCCAGCTCTGCACCAGGAGTGCCAACAAACAGGGCAAGAGGAAAGAGATGATGACCCTGAATGAGAAATAGCACACGGCTGCTCCTGAACATTTGGCAGAGCTTTGCCTTGACAAAACACCTGCAAGGGAAGTGGAAATCTCCAGCCACGTAATCAACTTAGTCTGGCCACCAGCAGGCAACAATTCAATAAGGAGCAGCGAACAGCACTGTGGGTAACCTGATTTGGAGCTATTAAAATTACTTAGAAATAAGAGGACTACGTAGTGTCTTAAATGACTCTACCCCATCATTATTTTCAACTGGAATTTCAGTGAGCCAGTCATGAATGCAATTCCACACCTGTCAGCAATCAAAACTGAAGGGATAAGCTAATGAAAAGGAAATAGTCCCTCTGTTTGAATATGAACTGAGGTCTACATACAGCTGAGGAGCACAGAAATCAACTCCAAGATATGCAAAGCTGGATACAAGACTTGCCAGGGCATTCATTGTTTCCTCTGTCACTCAGCAAGGTGCACTGAAAACAGCTAGAGAATTCAGCAATTATCCCAAGCCCTGCAAAGATTCAGATTTAAGCTCTGACATGAAGTCCTTCCTTAATTTTAAAACCGATCACATGAAAATATTTCAATATCAGTCTTTTCATGTTTTAGCTCACACCTTGTCCCTAAGAAAAGTAACTCTTTCTCCCCACCATGTCATGCCATTTTGTAGAGGCAGACCTGACAAACTGGGCAACGTAAACAGAATGGTGGTTTAAAATTTAGCACATCCCAAAGTGGAATGGTCTCAAGAAAAACATCAAGCAACAAGTTTTAAATCACTCTGGAAATCTTCAGCCCCTGAGTGCTTGTGTAACACAGGCTCTGAACCTTGAAATGTTTCTCAAGTGAAAACTGTGGTGTAAAGTTGGGATTTGAATGCTGCAAGGTCCCAGGTGACTCAGAGTTATGTTCAGTCTTGTAGCTTTTAACACTCACCTCGCCATTTAAGACCTTGCATGGCTTATTTTGTCTTTACACACAAAACCAGTTAAAACAATACTGGTTACTGAGTGTGGACTGATCATCCAAACAATTTGCTGATGATAAAACCCACCTTCCACAACTAAGGAATACAGTGAGAGCAAGGTGAAGTGGTTTAATATGTGTATAAAGAAAGCTTATTAGCCAGGTTTGAAAGCCAAAAGAAACACCAAATTGCAGAGCAGTCCAGGCTGGAGGGAACAGCTGGAGGTCTCAAGCCCAGCATCCTGCTCAGAGCCAGGCTGTGAGATTAGGGTGCTCAGATCTTCACCCACTTGAAAACCTACCAGGATGAAGTCTCCAAACCTCTCTGGATACTCCTATTGCTTGCTTGTCCTAATTAGGGGAAAACTTTACATCCTGTCACAATGGATGTCTGTCATTCCAGCTGGACTGATTCTTACCATACTCTTTTCCTCAGGCTATTTCTCCAGATCCCTATGACCATAGACCAGGTCAGCAGCACAGTTCCAGGGACAAAGAGCCAGCAGGGAGCAAGCAATGAGCCCAACATCCTCAACAGCAGTCTTGCTTGCAGCATTCAGACTGGAGGTGCAAACTGCTCTGAAAAACCCCTAAACATTTACAGGCCTTATTCCATGTGCCCAAAAAATCATCTGCCACGTGAAAACAAAGGAAAGAAACTGAAGTATTTTCTGCCCTAGCCAGCTGCTGACATTTGCAAAGAGATTTTCACAGGAAGAAAACTCAGAATCGCACCTTAAAAAAAAAAAGAAAAGAAAAAAAAAGGAAGGAAATTCAGAATGGTCTTGATGTTCTGCTATTCTCAAAAGCAGTGGGGACCAGCAGGTGCTGATTTTTATGGCCCTCAAGGGCCATCTCTTGGTGTGAGCAGTGGGAGATAAACAAGATGGAAATTATTTGCATCATGAACATAGTGTTCTGTATTTCATATTCTGTAAAGGTTGCTAAAGTCCAGCCATGAGGAGGAAAAGGGATTTATCCCAGTAATGGAAAGGAAAGGGAAGCAGAGACTGATGAAGGTGAAACATTTTGCTAGCTTGTCACAGCTAATGTAAAATGGCATAGGAATGGGAGTATCACTTTTGGGCATTGTAGAAATGGCATAATGAGATTTCCTTATCAACTGGAGGAAACATGATTGAATAGATTATGATCTCTGAAAGAAATGGCTGTAATTTACCTTAAATTATCAAGTGCCTATGAGAAAGAGACTTGTTTATGAAATAAACAGAATAAGCAATACAAAGGAGCTATATATACAAAACAAAAGCCCCTTTCAACTGTTCTTACTCCACCATTCTTGACAAATAGACATCAAAAGACCCATTAAAGCTAGTTAGCTGTTGCATTAGTCATTTGCATATGAAAAATTAACTGCTTGTCTGAAAGCACCAGTACACAGTTTTGGGGACATGGCTCCTTTTTAGCACAGAAAATATTACCCAGCAGTAGTTACTCAGCTTCAATGTAGCAGAAGATGGACTTGAGTGTGATAGGAATCCACATGACAGAAAATGACTGCTAGTACTGGGAAAAAAAAAAATGGAAGTCTTCAAATTCTCAGTGTTAACTCTGCTACAGAGAATTCCTTTGGTACTTCTCACTTCCCTGGTTCAGTGATGATGACATAAAAATGAATGACAAGTGTTAGGGCTGTTTGGGGCTCATCAAAATGATGTAACTACAGGACCTGCCTCCAGCTCATTTTCCAGCACAGCTCAGTGAGGTTGTACAGGGTGCAAAGACAGGCTGCTGGAAGCATAAGCCACCTGATACCACTGGCAATTCCTCAGTCACTGGGAAATCTTACAGTGAAGAGAAGCTGACCTTTGGCTCCTGTTTTGCTAGAGACAAGAGCAAATGCTCATATCACACAAGAAAAATTTGTCCAAACCAATGAGCTTTAGACAGAAGTTGTCACTCATCCCATTGCCAGAGTTTCCAGTACTATTCAGAGCCTCACACAAGAGGACAGAGGTCAAAGAGTGTGAGGTACAAGGAGATCCTGTTTCAAGAACTCTTGAGAAGGACAGTACTTTCCACCGGCCGTTTGTTAGTGAATCCCCAGTCAAGACACCATAAAGGAGAATTTAGGATGACAAGCAGAAAATGAAGTGTTTTCTTACCAAAGTTCCCCAAGCTGATCTCTCTGGTGTCTACTCGCATCTCTAGGGCCTTCACTTGCTGCAGATCATCTACCCCTGCCAAAATTTTCTGTAAAGATAAGAAGAAATATATGTGTACTCTCATGCAATAAACCAGACGCCACAGCAGCAAAAAGGTGTAGACAGATTTTCAACCAGTGTTTTGCCAACATGTATTTCAGGTCAACATGGCTAAATGTGCAATCACATTGAAATTAATGTAGCATTCAAAGACCTTTCTTCCTTGTACCCTCAAAATACTCTGGTCTCCCAAAACTTATACATTGCTGAAAGAGTCAAGGCTCAGGGTTACATTCAAGCTGAAAAACAACAGACCTACATGCCAGCTAGCTTCATTTAAACAGTATGTCCACGCTTTAAGATTTGCACAAGTCTTGCACTAATCCTCAGAATATAGAAAGTGCTAACTTTAAACATCACCTGTAATTCAAAAGGTGCTTGTAGTAAAATTCAACAAAACACACTGTTTACCATTTAACCCAAAACAATAAAAAGAAACATGATTTTAGCTCAAGCAGCTCACTTTTCTGAAAGACTACACTAATCACAACAATTATGAATTTCTTTGAAGATATCTAGGCAATGCAAATAGAGGCCTTCAAAATCCTTCATTATTTGTACAAAGTTGTAGTAATTGGATGAACCACTGCATTAAGCAAGGATGTACGTGTGTATGCAGACTCTTTCCTTATCTTTCTTAATATCCTAAAGTCTGTGTTGATACATACATGTAACATTTTGTCTTGGCAGAGGTAAGCAGAGGAAGAAATCAAACAGAAGCTATACACAGAGGAGAGAGGGAAGCTCTAAGACTGCCAGTGAAAACTAAAGCAAGGCTGTGAAATCCTAAGATGCAAGGCTGCAACTCCACAAGGAGCTGAAGCAATCTCACATTACCACTGCTCTCATCCCCTATTTCTTCCTATGATCCAGCTTTTCTCTCCCTAGTTTCCCTCATTCAGGGTGCATATCCCACCACCTCCTTTGCATCAGTTTAGTTGCATGAATTCAACAAAGCAGACAAGAAGAACTGTATCCTTTCCTCCTCATAGGTTAGTGGTTCATGGAGGAGTCTGAAACAATTCTTGAGAAATGAGAAGCAAGGCCTATTTTCCACGCTATCTGCCTGAAATTGTTAATGCTATTCGTAGTGATGAAACTTCTGAATTTTCACCTTTCTGTGTCAAAAGAGTTAAGATGTGGAGTTGAACATTCACTTCAAAGAACTGTCTGACCCTGACATTAGAGTTTCCTCCTCAATGAGGCAACCAAGAGCAGGGGTTAAAAGTATTGTCATCCACCTTTTGGGCCCTTTCTTGAGGTGAAGGCAGAAAGTAATTCAGCAACCACCATGTACAGGAGATAAATCTTCTCACTATTAAAAGCAACAACATTCTTTAGGTTTTTTAATAAGTGAGAACTTATTCATTAGAAGGGAATGTGTAGGATGACCTCTGCCTATGAGTTTTGGGAAGAAAAAATAACCATGAGAATATCCAGTTAATTTTGCAAGGAAAAAATGGTGGTTGCTACATTCCTCGTCATTAGGTAGCATTTTTATTGTGCACAAGTGGCTGCAACTTCTGCTGATGGTTCCACATCCTCTTACAAAGGACCAAAACCAGTCTGAGTGTAACTGAAATGGCAATTCAAAAGGACATGGTTTCTGGAAAAAGCTGAGCCTTCCTTCTTGAAAAACTGTCCCCCTCTATAAGGTCTTGACTTGTACTCGTAAGAAACAGAATTATCCAATATCTTCAACTGCTTTTGAACTATTTTTAAAATGTTATGTTTAAAATTATTTTTAATCTTATTTTTAATCTTGTTTTTTAAAGTGTGATTTTTAAGCAGGCTGAACATAAGAAAGCTTCTAAGACTCAATCTCCACATACAGCCACCACAAAATGTGTTTTGCTCTTGCAAAGGCAGCAAACTTAACAGCTACAGACTGCTTTCTCTCTCCAAGTGAACACAAGATCCCTCATGGCAAGACACATTTTGCAGTAACCCTTTTCAGCAGATGACACTGTCTGTCACATAGCACGAGATTATGTGTGAAATGAGAGCTAGCTGATGTCCTGGCATAAAACCATGCACTCGGATTGCTGGATTTGGATGCAAGCTCACTGTCATTAAAGGAAGAAGCTTCTGAAAAATACCTCCCTACTTGCCATCAAAATAGTTTTAAGAGCCTACATCTGAACAGGAAGAAGTCTCAGAACAAGTAATAAGCTTAGGGTCACACACTTTGTCAGTTGAGTAGCAAGAGGTCCTGATATCCCAAGGAGCCTTTGCTCCTTTTTTTGTCCTTTTCTCTTTTGCTGTCTGCAAGTTCCCTGCATGCTGTCCTTCCCCTGCTGTATTCCAGACAGCCCTCCTTCACAGTTCTGCTCCCTGATCTTTTTTTTCAAAATCCAAGTATAAAACCTGCATGAAGTTATATTCTCTCCTTATCTAGGGTTTCCTATTTCTTTTTCTCATACCAGGGATTACCCATGTCATTCCTTACCCTCCCTTTCCTCTTCTTGATCCACTGTTTGTACCTTTTCCACTGTCTGAGAGAGGAGCTGCTTAATGCACCCGTATTTTTGTACTGCAACAGGCAGAACTGTGACTCCAGAGCTGGAAAGGGTTATTGGCTGTCATCACCAGCTCTTTGAACTATAGATAGCTGCCTTGAAGCATGTGCTAACCAGATGCAACAAACTTCATCTATTCTCAATGCCCACCTCCCTGTTCTGCATTTCCAAGAGTCTCTATGGCAATCACTGTCCTTCCATCTGCTGATGGTGAGGAGCTGCTGGGACAGCGTGAAACCAGTTTGCTGTGGGATGCACAAGTTAGTGTAGTACATGAAGGAAATGGGAAATGCTCTTGGGTGGAGGATATGAGCTTATTTAAAGGCACTGAAGCACTGAGACCCCAGGTGTTGACTGCAAGCAAGTCAGCAAGCAAAGGGCAGGGTGGCAGTTCAAGAGAAGGATACGTGGGGAATGGTTCCTGTGGAAGAGAGTTAGGACATTACTACTCTGCAGACACCATTCTTGGCATGCTGGTGCACCTGCAAGTGTGATACTTCTCATGTCACAGCTGAAATTTTGACACCAGGAATGGAGGACATTTAGGGAAGGACATGAAAACATTTAAGCAAAGATGAAACTTATTTAGCAGGATCTTCTATTTATGCTGTTGTTTAACATGGAACCATGGAAACCGTCACCAGAATTTGAAAGAAGGGATATTTTGAATGAATTTTGCTGCAAGACAAAAAAAAAAAAAAAAAAAAAAAAAAAAAAAAAAAAAAAATCATGACCCAACACACTGAAGGGGTCGTCAGCTTGGACAGAGAGATGTCTGGCACCATGTGGATGGAAGTGATGCTACAGTGCTCTGTCCCATTTCATTCCTAGGGCCATCTCAGGTATAGGACAGGGTCCTGCCCTAATTCAGCAGTGTCCCACTGTGGTTTCAGGTAATGACTGCTTGTCCATAGCTTAATGGGCTGTTCTGACAGCCAGGGACAGAATGTCTCTGCCTGTGCCCCAGGAATGCTAACAGAATTGAAGGTGCTGTACCATCTAGGTGGTTTTTTGTCTGTTTCCAGCTGCTCAGCCTCCACATAGAGCAAACAGAAAGGGACCAACAATCTGTTCTAGGCAAAGAGATATAGTCACAATTATTTTAGGTCAAAAAGATACCTTGAAAAAACCAATATAATTCTAAGCTGAGTGTTGGTGTTCAGAAAGGACTCTGCTTGCCACCCTTCTGCAGCCCTGCAAGGTAGGTATCAGACAGAGAGGTTTGCTGAAGAAACAAGCATCAAAATCTTCCTGGCATGTCATGTTCAAGGAGGTGGCCTGAAAGGTTGATTCTGAATAGCAATTTTACACTCCACTGTAAATTTATTTATTTGAAAGGAGACTTTTCCATGGTAAAGCACTGCACAAGTCTTTGAAGATACTTTGAATGCAGGGTAAGTAAAACAAAGATGAATAAAGTTCACTTTACATTTTTTCACCTTCTTCAAAATAGGAGTAAAGCTATTTTTCATGAAGAAGCTATTGGTAAATAATTTAGCTGGTATTTTAAGGAGCGATTCCATGATGTTTCACAAACCATTCCCACCATGCAAAATGTCTGGCCAAATGTCTGGCCAGCCGGGGGCTGCGCACTGGTTTGGAAAGCTGCTCTGACTGACAAGAAAAGCCAGTAAGTATTCTGTAAAAAAATGCAAGTGAGAAATACTTCTGTGCTTGCAGAGCTTCCCAACTGGCAAAGCAGTCACCTGGAGATGCTGGAAAATCCAGTTCAAGTCCCACTTGCAGCTATCTGGAAATTCCTTAATTGGCAAGTAATATCTATTCAGCCAAAACTGGCATACACAACTGATGTCTTCTCTCTTCCCTAGATTTTTCACATACTCTAAAAAAAATAGGCATGTTGCTGAAGAACAAGTTGCATGCAGCTGTCAGAGAAATATTTTCAGCTGTGCATTTATTTTCCTGATCCTGGTTAATTTGGCTAAGACAGGAATTCCTGAGTGGTGAGCTTGTTCTCTTTGAATACTACACCTGTATGCAAATTCTAGATTCATGTCCATTCATATGCTTATTGCTTTTTCTTCAAATTCCCAACTCAATTATAATCTCTCCTTCACAAAAAAAAAAAAAAAAAGTTGCTAAAAGTATGATGATTTTTTTTTTCTAAGAAGAAAAATATTTGCAAATTAATAGGTCTTAAGTGATTCAATGAAAGGGAACAGAACTTCTCTGTGGCCCCACATGAAACTTCCTTTCAAAATGGCTAAATGCTGCAGATGCCTATAACTAAAATATTTAGCTGCATTTCACTACTTTCTGCACATACATATAAATACATTCTTCTCTCAGCTCAGATGAAGAGATAAGCTAGGTGCTACAAAAAGAGATTTTATTGGCTTATATGGAAAGTGTAGATGAGGGCAGTAGATATGAAATTTAAGTAGTGGTGGATGCATTAATAAAGGTGTCTTTATTCTTGTGCTGAAGCCCCAAGTCACGCCAGCAGATCCACATGGATAGGCCCTTGCCTAGTCTTGCTATCTACAGTTCAGCTCCTCAATGACTCATGCAGGGGATTGACAGTTCTGACACCTTTTATTAAACCAGTATTAAGGATCTGATGTGGCAAGTTGCTGGGAAACCTAACTATTGCAAACTTCAGCAGGCATGTAGGGCACCAGAAACAAGATGGGACATTTACTGATCTCCTAGAAATAGCCCATGTCACTTCAGCATGAGGAAAAAATTCAGTTTCAACTATGTGCTGAATTAATAGGCAGGTCAGGAGTGGACAGGACAGTAGACATTCTTACATCAGTTTTTGCTTAGATTTGTTTTAAGGATTGATTTTCCCTCATAGAGATTTAAAAAATGTTACACATTAACCTTAATTCTTTTTCCTGTCTAGGAATTCAGTACACAGAAGTAGCTACTATCATTGCTCAAGATTGTGTCACTGAACATGGAAAAATCAAGGCTGTAGTGTCATTTTATGTTAGTTAAGCACTGGTGGCTGTAAGTAAATGAATATCTGAGTTTTTCCGTATAAAAGCATACATATGTGTGTGCACGTATATAAATATGGAGATTCCTGATGTGAAAATTTGAATGTAAAACATCAGATGCCTAAGTAGCAGGATGAACACTAATATAACAACTACAAGCCTTCACTACTGTAAAGTTATTAGTGTTAGGAGAGGAACTTATAAAAGGAAAGCTCTGAAACTAAAAGGAGGCTCTGTAATTTTTTTTTTTTCCGGTTCACAGTATTACCTCTACTATCTGCTGCCTTGAGCAGTCTGACCTAACTTTGAAACCAGATATGCTTGGAGCAGAAGATCAAACTGGCAGACCTCCAGAGGACCCCTCAAACTTGAAAAAAATTATTATATATTTCTAATGAAAGATTCAGCAGACCTAAATTCAAGCAAATTCAGTTACTTCCATTCCCTTACTCTACCTAATTTGTCAAGATTCTGCACTTTCTTGATGTCCAGTTTTTTTCCTCAAATCCATTTATCCGACAACTGTGAGGAAAACTTGCTGCAAAAGAAAAAAGGAAACAACTGAGCCATTTCAGCAAGAATCCAATCTGTTGTTCCTGGACCCTCCAGCATTTTCTTTTTCCCATGAGGATGAGTGCATACCATATGAAATACACCCTAACCTCCTGAGCAACAAAACTAAACACCACATCCTAACACGTGTTCCTAAGTTTGGAAAACAAGATTAGTTGGAGCAGGATCAATAAAAAGCAAAATTAGAGAATACTTCCTTTCTTCTCAAAAGATCACACACAAACGTGATTGGGTTTTACAATGTGACAATGTCTGGAAGATCGTTTGACCTTGTAAAATGAGTTTCTTCTGAGAAGTGGAATGCTTTTAGTGGAAGTCAGGAAAAGATCCTTTGCAAACTGCAGGGAGAGGACAGGCATTGATAGAACAAAATAAAAGTGTGATTAAAGGCAGGTGGCGCCCTTAATTTCAATTTCTCCACATTTAATGAAAAATCTGTGTCACAGCCCTAATAGAGCTAAAAATTAATCGCCCATTGTTAGCCAGTTTTCAGAACAAAGTGAGAATTTGCTCACCTTGGTCTGGTATTCTACAATATCTGACAACCATGCATAAGGATGGGCAGAGCAGGGAAATATTAGCAGGAAAATAACTAGGAAAATATAGAGCTGAAAATATTAATAGGACAGTACAAATGGAAAAGCAAGAATGCCTGTCCATATAGAGGAAGATTAAAGAGTACACCAGAAAATTGATACTGATACCAGCAGAAAGAATAAAAATGACATCTATTGATACCAACCCTTGCATCAAAAGCTTTCGACCTGTAGCTTGGATGAAGGACATTCAAACATAACAAGATGTTACATGATAGAGCAGCAAAAGAGCTGGCAGCAGGAAGAAACTAAAAGATGTGGTTAACAAAATGGAAATATGGAATCATACAGGAGTTGAAGTGAACTCTATGCTGACACAAGGCTACAGAAAACTACAAACTCAGTGGTGAATGAGCATAAAGTCTAAGTGAAGGGATCCACAATGGAGAGGAAGAAAATGGGCAACGATCCAATGGTTTTGTAGAAGTTGTCTTTTGTTCTACACGGTCCAAGAAGACAAAAAGGAAAGAAAAAAAACCATCCAAGGGAAACTTTTCTCTCTTTGGAGGACAACAATGCAGCAAGTGAATAAAAAGTGAAGGGACACAAGTTTAACAACAAGTTTTAGAGAGTTCTTAATAATGCAGACTGCTAATGGAGACTGCTAATGGTCTCACTATGACTCAACTAAACTAAACACTAAAAGACAGCCATCCCCCTGGAAAAATGCCAAATGAGTCAAATGGGCAGGCAGAAATGAGGGTGCAGGTCAAGCTGCCCAGTATTAACAGAGTCTGCACAACTAGACTTTGCAGCTTCCCCAAACTCAAACCAAACTGGTGCAAGACAGACCACTGTGAGGACAAGGAGTAAAGCTGAGTATGCGTCTCAGAAAAAAAGCTTTCCTCAGGAACATCCATAAGGTGTCAAAAAATTTGCCTACACAACACTTCAGAAGTGTGGCCCATGCCCCTTTTTGAATGTAGAACAATTTTAGTTTAATGAGCCTGTATTTTAAAAGTCTATTAGTTTCCTTCTCAGAGCACTTCAACGGATACAATCAATAACTCCTAAAATATTCACAACAATAAGACAATCAAAAAGATACTGCAATTGTATTGATTTAAGAAAGACAACCTTTCAAACCATTTGACTGTCAATGGCATGTCCTTAAAGAATTATGCATATGAAAACTTGTTTTGGATTAAACGTTTGAACATTCTGAACACTTGCAAATCCAGAGAAAGTAAATTTATGGTCACAGTGGTTTCCATTTGATCAACATAAAGGTCAGAGAATGGATAGATGGGGTATGTTATTAAAACAAGCTATAAACACCGTAAATGTTTCCTTGACGATGTCATGTAATTTTTCCTCTGAGCAGGAAGTATCCCAGCTATGCCAACACAAATGTCGGGTTCCAGGAAATACCTGTGTCCAGAAAAATTAGCAGGACAGTGTACTTCATTTAAAAGAATCTTTGAAATGAGATTCCGTACAAATGTTAACACCCACAATCTCAAAAAAGGCAAAACTCAATTATTTAACTTCTTATCTGCATTTTTTTAAAAGTTACAAAAATAATAAACAGCAACTTCAAGGGATGTAGGTAACATTGCCTTACATACACTTTTCTGCTTATGGCTTGCTGTGAACTAAAAGCAGCAGAGGTTCAGAAAGAGAACTTCATGCCAATGAAAGAACATCCTAAGGGTTTCATCCAGATTCGACTGAATAAGAGGGCAGCCGTTTAGGTTACTCTAATGGGCTTTGGTTCGTGCCCTAACAATACAGACTAATCTGAGAGGTTCCCATCAGATTTCTACAGGTTATTGTAGGCCACAAACACATTAGACTGGTCCAATTCTATGCCAGGTTTTAAAAACAGACCAAGAAGTGGTCGGAGGTTCTCATGAGGAAAGTGAATGGCATAGACCATACAACCATGCGACAATTTTTCTTCAGAATGCTTAAAATATCCACTCTGCAGAAAGGGGTTTTTGCATCTCCAACCATTTTATAAACACTAAGAGACTTGGCAAATTAGAGAACAATAGTTCTGTCTAATCTACAGCACATGGTCAAAATGGTAACTGGAATGTAGCTGGGGAGTGGCGAGGGAGTGGTGTAAGCCCGCAGCTGGTTTATGCTCCCTGCGGAAGCTCGTGTCTCTCCACTGGTGCAGTGGATACACAGGGGATTATGGATGTTTGCAATCACCACCCTGGCTGTTGGGAGCACCTGAACCACAGCCTTGCCAGCCCCATCTGTCTTTCACAAATGCTCCCCAGCAGAAGAGAGATTCTTCTGTAGATCTGCAACACAGAAAACCTCTCTCCTCAAGTTCTGCTCTACACTCTCCCTTCCTTTAGCAAGGAAAAGTGTCATTTGGTCAGCTCCTACACACCCCACAGGATTTCACCATTAATCAGTCCTGAGCAAGTAAAATACAATGTGCAAACAAGTATTCTTTCACAAATATTTCACAAACTGAATTCCTTCATGAGGATTTCAGCATGTTACTCTCTTTCAACAGGCTGCACACCAAAATCAGTCTAAAATGAACATGGCTTTCAAATATGCTTTGAAACTCCTCCCACTTTGACATTCATAGAAAGTACTTCTATTATTTGCAGAATATTTTAATTGGTTTCTTAGCAGGACAGAGGATTTCACTAACTCAGAGGGGGAAAAAAAGTGCTTTGAAAGTTACATTTCCAATCTCTAGAACAATCTCTCTCATTTTACTAATGCTAAGATTCAAGGTACTCCAGATGGCCTTAAGGAGATCTGTGTAGACTATAATTATGCTACCTGTACTTTTCTTCATTCTGCTTCAATAATCCTGGCAATAAACACAGCCACATTCACGCTGGGTTGATATGAAACAAGGTGAAAGGAGGACAAACATTTGATATACTTTCATAAGACAAAATCTACTTTATGCAGAAATCTAAATGTCAGAGAGGCAACAATCCACAATCAGTACAATAGCAGTTGGAAGGTTAATACAGCTCTGTATATGCCAGTTTGCCTCTTCCACTTCATTAAAAAGTTGGATGCCTACTCACCAGTTTCCTAGGGGAAAGATGTTCATCCATAAGCAGCTCTCCATCATCTTTAATCAGCGGACTGGGATTTGGGTTGCCTTGCCAATTCAAATCAGTCTCCTGGTCTTCAGATGAGCCTGGATGAGAAATTCTGTCAGGATTCCATTTCAGGTCCATCTCAACGTGCTTTGAACAAAAGGATAACAAGCAGTCTGATTTTTCTACCCGTATTTATTATTTTCCTGTCAGCAAAATCTATTTTGACTCCTATTGCAAGACAGAAAATGCCTATGGAGATATGGGTTTCTGGTTTCTTTAATCAGCATGAACCCAAAGCTATGCATTAGGTAACACAGTCTTCCTCTGTTCACCCTCAAGAGCTGCCCAAGGCCCAGGCCTCATTCAGCTTTGAGTGTAAGCTTTCACAGCAAGCTGTTTTTTGCAGGTATACAAGAAGCCAGGCATGCCTATAGCTCTGTACAAAGAAGAAAGCTGAAAACAAACAACTCAGGACACCAGTCCTTTCCAGCCTTCTCACTACTCCACTCATCCTTCTCCAGTGTCAGTGAGGTTCCCATCCACACAGGCTCACTGCCTACTCCCTTCCTCTTGAGAAACATGAGCAACACTCAGCAAAACTCTGCTGAACTCCAGACTGCAAGTATATCGAGACTGCTGAACTCCAGTACCAGCTCTCAAGCATTTTGAGCTCTGCCTGCAGGTAGCATGATCAGAACCCATTGTATTTGCTGCCCTAAATCAAACATCCCAGCACTGTTACTGACTTTAGGTTAGGCAGGCAATGGCCACTGACTTCTAGTACTGAAGACAGTCTTGGAGAAAATAAATTAAAAATACAATTTAAATAAAATTGTGTATGCTTTAAGTGAGGAATGAAATACAAAGTTTGAAGACGAAGCACTCCAAATGTGGTCATTCTTCAATTCCCAAAGGTATCACTTTCACAGAAATATTAACAATTAAGTTTGAAATATGAGAGTAAGCATATGTACACCCGTTAGAGTCAAAAAGCAATCAGCTGTACCCAAATGGTTCAAGCATTACTGTGATTTATACAGCTATTTACTACTACTTGGCAACAAGGAAGTATCACAGCTGGAAACACTGCTGTAACAACAAAAGGCTAGACTAGAGAAAAGCCATCTTGCTCTGCTGAAGGGACACCTGCAGTTTTGTTCTGTTCTCCACTGCGAAGCAATATTTATTCTTAGTGCTGGAAAAGTAATTAAATGATCAAGCTAATCATAACTGGCTGACAAAGCATCAGTGGTGGCCAAGACCTGAGAATTACCATTTTCCTTCCTCTTCATACTAATGAACAGCTAAACATAGGAGTAACTTCTGTTGGGACAAACAGGAGTTCTGACTGCTCAGCTGGCCATCCCTACTTGAGAGGACTGACTCGGCAGAAGGTGAAAGAGGTTTGGATCAAAGACTTCTTCCTCTGACTACTCAAGTCCAGTCAAAATTCTTCACTTGCACAAGAAAAAGAAATTCAGAAGACTTTGTGCTGTCAGAAAAACCAGCAGCCCTTATCCAAACAAAAACAGCAACAAAAACCTAATGACATGCCAAACCTCTCCCTGCAGAATCTCCTACACTAGGAAGGGAGGAACAAGCCCTCAGATTCCTAAGTGCTCCTTCTGCACACTCATCAGGGCAGAAGAAGCCCAAAGAAAGCAAACACTATTTTTTCCAGGTCACTGCGCCTACCTGGCAAGTACTCCTACAGGAGAAGCTAAGTCACAGCAATATCCAATGCCTAAAAAACATGTTCAGGAACAAATTCTTCAGTGCCACACAACTCCTTTCAATCTTTCTTATTGGCTTATAAAAGAACTGCCATAAAGTGAATTGAGTAGTGATATTTGCAGCTTCTAAAACTTCAGTATGTCTATAGTAGAGTAAGGAAAACTTTCATACTTCCGCCCATTAGGAGAAAAAAGATACCTCAAAAACACTGTCTTGCATTTTAGAAGAAAAGCTGCAATACACAAATTTCTATTACCTGTTTCTTTTTCTAAAGAATTCTAGAATTTCTCAGACTTTTTTTCCCCTCTACTTTCTTTAAACAGGTCAGTATGATTTAGCCAGTATAGATTTGCAAGAGTCATCAGTCATCCAAGAAAATTAAAGAACTTTCTGCGATATGAAGACCTTCTGGTGTTGTCATTATTTTCCTAAGAAGGAATTATTTTGGTCAATAACTGATTTGGAGTAGAATATTCTTGTCACATAAATTCTGGAATCCTTTGCCAATTGCACAAGACTTGTGTAGGATTATGTGCAACTACTGGCGGTTCTTTCCAATTCAAGTGAGGATTGTTATTATCCAGAGATAATCTGGTCTGTTATCAGAACAAAGTGGAGCAATAGTCAGAGAACTCTGATGTAATGTGTGAGTGCAAAATGAGATATCAGCAGAATTTTGTAGATGCAGGCTGCGAAGAGTTAACACAGTTGCATAAGACAAATTACTGTTCTCCCTCTGTTGGGCCATCACCACATTTCAGAACATTCTCAAATCTTTGAAACATGTTGATACAGCATTTGCTTTAGGCTTGACAAGGAGATCAATTTGTGGCTTAATATCTGAAGTAATACTTTGTTTTATACTTCCCGCTATTGATCGGCTCTTGTAATTATTGTAACATCGGATTAGTGAGGAGAAAAGTATTTTCATTACAAATTGTTTGGGATCAAGTTGAATTATTGTCAGCAAGCAAAACTATTTTTTTTACAAGTTTCTATGACTTCAAAGCTTTCTCCAGAGAAGAAAGAATTTCCTCCTGAACATGGATCAAAATAACACGCTCAAAACGAGACTGTAGAAAAATAGAGTGCAGGAATCCTAGTAGTGAAGTGCCAGTATTTTGTAAAAGCCATGAACCTCTGAAATCTCCAGCACTGTGTAGGAGCATGAAGGGAGCCTGGCAAAACATTTGTCCTCCTAGAGGCACAGGAGTCACACTGTTCTTTTTCATCAGGTCCATGTGATAAACATGCAGCTCTGCCAAATGCACATGACAAGCCAACGCTGACCCAAAGCAGTGCAAGCCTCAATGGGACAGTTCACAGGGACTGACTGCAAAGACTTCTATTGTCACTAGAGGTCTGAAAAGTCACGAACCTGAAGATTTCCTTCACAGAGAAGATGGTTGCATTGACTGTATGTTGGATCCGTGTGCTGAACACAACCATTCCCGCAGTGCTTCGTGGGACACACAAGGATGGAAGCTAACTGCACCTAGCAAAAACCTGCAGTGAGCCTGGTGGGACAGCACAGCAATACTGGTCAGCACATGAGTGTGTCAGGGGAAGACAAAATGGCTTGAAAATGATGGAGTTTTATTCTGCATGTGAACACTGAGAAGAATAAAAGATTGAAAGAAACCAATAAATTCATTTCTGCAGGATTTGCATCAAAAGTCTTAACTTGGGAGGCTCCTACTTGTGTGGATAACTAGATGCAAATAATCATTGAGTGCAGGAGAAATCAAGGACCAGAGCAGTGAGATAGAAGATTTTGAATTCTACAAAGAGTTAATCTGCCAACCCTCTCCATTGCTGCCACTCTCCTAACCTAAGTGAGCATGTGTCATCATGGTAAGTTATTCAATTCAGAGACATGTTGTGGCAGTTCATTAAAAACTGCAGGACATTTTAAACATATATAAATACCAGTAATAAAACCCATTATTAAAATTAAATGATCCTTGGAACAACATGTTATTTAAAATCCCCTCAGAATACTGTAATTTTCTAGAAAGAAATTGGCCGAGAGTAGTTATTTGATGTTCTTAGGGTCTGACAATCTGGTAAGACTCCAAGATTTTATTTTCCTGCTACAAGATTTATTGAAGAGTCAGCGATAGGACTGTGTATTCTTCATTAAATATATATTAATACACATTTCAAATTCAGCAATTGCCAGAAATGTTGGACTTAATATTAATTACAGCTTCTTAAGACTGGGAAAGAACCTCTGAATTGTGTGACTAAGCGTGATAATTTCTAATGCAGCCTTCACAACATTACCTAAATAGGTTGTCTAAGCAATTAAGTTACTGTTTAAAAACAAAACCAAAAATAACACCCCCAACAACGGTAATTAATCAAAATTCACTCTAGGAAAGGCATATATATCTAATATTAACATCCCATACAAAAAGGAATCTTGACTGCTTCAGGCCAGCCTCTCAACCAGCAGACTCTCCTGCTCTGTGGCTATTCATGCCTTCACTGGACGAAGGGTGCCATTTCAGTGAGGGTACTGCAGTCTCTGGGCCCTTATCTATATTTTTTGGTCACCAGCCAAAACATTCTCTAGGAAAAACACCCATTTGAGAACCACTGTGCTATCTATCCCTTCATGACAGGAAGCTTGCACTGCAGACTTCCATTTCACTTGTCTTGCATAATGTAATTTTTGACTGTTTAATTCAGAATCACAAATTACAGTAGTGCCCATACTGTTACCACTGACACGGAATGAAAACAAAGAATTCTGTATTCACTACGGATTTGACAAAATGTTTGGTTTACAAGTCCCAAGGGAACTACGAGTGCCCTAAGTGTAATTTTGCACAAGTGCACTGCAGATAACCTCTTCTGGAAAATAACTGTTTGGGCAGCTGGAATTTACTATGATGTCATCAGGAAACTACTGTTACAATAATCCACCCATAATGGCAAAAACAGTTCCTGCAACATTCATATAATATAAAGCATCCAGCAACACATGAGTCTATTTTAGCGGGTGCAGCTTCTGAAAAGCTGAAAAATAAGACACCAGTCCTGTTATTAATATAACTTTTCTTCGTGTGTGTGTATGACTATACAACCTGATTTCAATCTTCTGGTTTTGTTAAGCAGAACAAGATAACAAATACTTCAGTAATGCTACTTTAATATCAAAGGATCATGCAAACGCTATAAAGAGCATTCATAAATATTCCACTTCGGTGCCCCACTGAAGAAAGCAAGCTTTTAAGGAAAAGCTGAATATTAAGATAACAATATTCCATTTAATATAATTAAAATTTTACTGACTTTAATGACACTGAATGACTCGAGTGCTTACAATTATATTTTTGTGTAACTGTTCAGTCAATTTGACGCCTTGATTCAAACATCCAAACGTGCACACAAAGCAAGTGTACTGATTTATCTCATTGTTTACCTTCCTTATTTATGGCTTTAAAAGCTATAAGAGTGCTCTGACAGTTCTTTGCTATTAAATATAAATCCTGCTCTGCAGTTAACACAATCATGGCAGGTAAGCCTTGGGATATGTCCCACAGACTCCACAGGGAAAGCTCTTGGGAGCTTTGTGGACTATGTCATACCCCCATGCATGGAGCTGAGTTCAGACTGTGCTGTCATTCAAAACAGCAGTGATCCCAGAGAAGAAAATACATGCTACAAACCCAGAGTTGACACAAAAAATGTTCTTTAAAGTATTCTTTAAAATAATATTCTTTAAAAACATAACAGTAATAATAAAAATCCCTCTAAAGGTCACCCATTTCTCCTTTATATATCTACAGATCCAATGTAGATTTATAAAATAATAATTTCATAGTTACAGTTGCATATATAATACTTTTCCCCTGAGATCCTGCTGAGCAGGGTGATGAGAAATGTCTTCTCATATGAGCTGGCAATGCCCTTATATTACATAATTCTGGAGCTAGCTTGCCAAATTTTTAAGGAAACTTCCCTGTCTGACCATCCACGAGGCATTCTGGAAGGCACATTTGCACTGCCCCAGACTTTCACTGCTGGGACCAAAGTCCCTTCACAGCAGATGGCTCCAGTGGGTGCCCCTCTTGGTCCCTGCACACCCCACACTCACAGTCAGACAGGGTTTGGCTCAGCCCTGAGTTTCCCTCAGCAGTCTCAGATGTCTGGATCCTCTAAGTAATTAAATCATGGTGCAGTGACACAAAAACTGCTCAAGCTGGTGCCTCTGCAGTAGGACTCCCAACAAAGGAATCCCCAGGTTTTGTACCCTCCATGCCTGTGATAGTTTGAAGTCTTCCTGCTGAGCCCTTGGCTCCTGCTGTGTCCCAGTGTCCAGTCACCTGGCCAGTGCCACAGGTCCCTGTGCAAAGAGTCAGCCCCATGTCCCCCAGCCAGGGCACAACCTGCACCTCCCACTGCAGCTGCACACCCAGCTGCCTGCTCTAAGTGTATTCCTCAACAAAGCATCCTCATAGCAGGATATAAAAGCAGGTCACTCTCTATTATATGTTCTGTTACATGTCAAAGAAAAAAATAAACCAATCAATTGGTTTTAGTTTTTGAGTCCTGTGGTGAAAGGTGGTCAGTGGTAATTTCTGTCTGGCTACAAATGTTCATTGATTCTCTCTGTACTGAAAATCTACAGACAGTGGCTATGGATGAGTATGGATTATCTAAATCCTTAGATGAAACTGCAAGATGCTACAGATTGAGAGGTTTTCTTCATATACAGGTAAACTTCCTGCTGTAAGAAAATGTCTCAAGACACTCTTCTACTATCTGACCCCAAAATGAGCCCTAGGAAAGCAAAGCAGAGAGGAGGATATGGGGATAGCTGGTGAACAACAGGTTGACAGAGCTCCAAGGTACCAACACCTTCACTCTCAGAGATTGCCAAATGCACTTCCAATTGTTTCAGTGGACTAGATAACAGTAAGTCCCTCACCATTTTATCAAGGTAGCCAGGGACCAGGAAACCGTAATTGGTCCTTAATGGCCACAAGCTTTTATCCAGCAGTGTCCAGTTGTTAAATAAGGGAGAAATGAGGCTGGTCTAGTTAAAATCCTCCAGTCCTTATGTAGGGGTCCTGTCCTGGATAGCTAATGATGAGGTACACAGGAATCAACATATCTGTGCTTGTCACAAACACAGATCCTGCCTTAAATGTAGATGTCACTGGAAGATGTATTTAACTTCTTTGCATTTAAAAGGCATAATTCAGCAATTATTTAAAAATTCAGGTGCTAGGCATGTTATTAGACATACTAAAAAAGGACATAAGCAAAGCAAGGTTTTGCAGAATCAGTATCTTTTCAAGATGAACAAATGTATTCTCACCCACGGACTGAGAACTGAGTGACAATCCAAAGCTGCAGAGAAGAAAAACTCTACAGTTTTGGTCTTCACAGCAATTTTAAGTACCTACCATTTTGAAGAATTTCCAGATTCCAGCTAAGAAAAAGACAATAAAAATGGACCTTTTTATGCCCTAGCTACTATTGCATTGCATTTAAGAGCCTTTTGAAATACAAACTTCTATGCAGGATGAAAATGCATCATATATAGCATTTCTGAGTCTCAATATACTCTGGTTGTCCTCAAACAAAATTTTCAGTCCATTTTATTTGGTAATCAAGCTATTTGAAGCAAGAGATTCCTTCCTGGCCTGCAAAGCCATTTGAAGAGCTGCTGGGAAGTTTCTGATTATCAATGTGTGATGCTCACGTGGGACAGATGGTACAAAAAGAGATACATTCTAGATGAACTTGTAGAAAAACACTGACCAGTGGGTGATGCCACAGGAGCATATATACTAACAAACGTTGGCAAAAATTTTAGCAAGGGCAGGAGACTCACAGTGAAAAGGAACCTTGGGAAATCAGTTTGGGCTACTGATGAGGTGGCATTGTAACTGTCCTGCTGGGCCAAGGCAACTACTGCAGTCAGAAACAGATCCTTTAAAAACACTACTAGAAGCAGAGATAGTCCAAAGTGATCCTTTTCCTGGCATGCTGCTCTAATTTCTGGCAATCAGTATCTTCCCAGTCCAAAGGGTGAGTTGTGTTCAACAGCTGGGGAGGTGTACAGGGAAGCAATTATTTGTCATGTCTCAGGACATGACAAATAGTCATCCAATGACTAAAAAGACACAGAAATTTCATCAGGAAGCAGTTTTAAAGTGCATTGTATTTATTTAAATTGTGGAAGACAAGCATCGATTGCTTGGAGGCTAAAATTAGAAATCAGGTCAACAGCAGTTAGAACTATGGAGGATACATCCAACTATCCATGCCATTCTTTAAATTATAGCTTTCTTTTGCATCATCTCATTTCATCTCCTCTTCTCTCTGAAGCATTTCATGGAAAGAATTTCAGTTCTGCCATTTACCCTCCAGGATGATCAGCTTTGCACATAAAATTCAAGATATTGCCATACAGACAGTACATGAACCTCCACTGTTTTCAACCCCTGTTCTCAGGAGTTTTAACACTGTTTGTCTGTTTGACCAGCTCAAGATTATATTTTCAGATAACGAACACAATAGCTGAATGATCTTTCCCAAGTATCAATAATTTACTTAAGCCCCTTCATTCTACATATGTTTTTTTTTTTTTCCCACTTTGAACTTGGGTGGATACTCCATTAAAATAAAACAAGACCATGCCAAATCACCACATACGTTAGGAACACTGAAAAACAAAAACAAAAAACCAACCAAACAAAAAAACTCCACCGAGGTGGTTTTAGAGCTCCATTCTAAAAAATAATTTAAAACTAAAGATGTAAAATATGCAAGATTAACAGCTAACTTGCTATACTTTGAATACTGCTTCCAGATGGGAGAAGCTGCAGTCAAAGAAACATGTGCTTTCTAATTTTTTGTTTTAATATCAAATAATGTTTCTTTGAGCTAGCCAGAGTGCACAATCTTTTCCTTTTAATACAGACATGTTAGTATTTATTGCATCTGCCATGGCAAATCTGATCTTCTGATTTGTATTATAGCAAGTACATGTGACCCTACTGATATAAAATAGGTTTTGCTTCCAATTTTTTTTCAAGCCCACATGTGACCCCATAGAAGGTATAAAAACACTAACCATTATAATAGTAAACTAAAATTATGCAGATATCGCTAAATAATTAATTTCTGTGAAAAGCTCAATAATTTTCCAATTTAAAAAACCTTCTCCATAATTCCTCACAAATAAATATTAATCCATTCCCATTAGTGACAAATGTAGCAATCCCAAATTTATGGTATGTTACATAATATCACTATATTGCAACATTCTTTTTACTACTTCAAACATTGAAGATAAACATGATTTCTTCAACTGTGTCCCCTAAGGAACTTCAGTTAGAAAAGCACCTGCATCATTACCAATAGTATCATTCCAGTCTACTGCTAAACTCACATCTGGTCTCACATGGAATATGCATCCTACTTTATACAGGATCAGGTCCCTTGAATTGTGTAGGAACAGGCTGATGGCACCCAGGCCATGGGCAGAGCCTGTTCTTTTACTGGCAGCAGCGTAAAACTAACAAATTGAGCAGCCTACAGGTAGATGTATCCATATATCAATCCCTTGAGAGGTCAGACTTAAAGGAGCATAGTCATTCTCAGTGTTAAAGCCAAGAGAGAGAGCACAAAGTCCAGAAAAAAAAAATCACCACAACCTCCACAACAAAACCTGTTTATGCAAGCAACTCTGAGTTCTCACATGCCTGAACACTGTACTTTTAATCCAAGATTTTAGGCAATTGGAACCAGACAAAATAGCATGAAAAAAATAATACCATTAAATGGCAGAGTAATTTTAAAAAGTTCTGAAACATTTTCAGTAATTTGTACATTTGAAATTATTTTACCTTTTCTTCCAATGCCCCTGTTGCTCTGCATCATTTCCCATTCCTCTCCAATAGAGATTTTAATTTAGTAGTCACAGCCGTTTACCTTCTTTTATCTTGACTGACAGGTGCTCATAGTGTTATTTAATCGTTCCATGTCCTGCTAAAACAACAGTAAGAACACAGTCTTCAAGAGAACAAAAAAACAAAACAAACCCAAGAGAGTCTGAGCACTCAGCAATTAATAAAGAGAAGTACTTTATTCACTGTAGCAGCAGAAGTCCATGCTCAACAGGGCTTAAAAGTGGAACAGGACACAAAGCAGTAGAGCCTAGAAGAGCTTAATGAAAGTGTAACTCATTAGAGTTCCCAAAGACACCATGAGAAGGTGAAGGACTTGATAGAGAAGAATCTACATAGTTGGGAAAAAAGAAGTTTTTTCATGAACAAAAAGAACACTGATTTTCTGGTAGAAGTAAGTTGATCCTGTGTTAGAGAAAACATCGCCATTGGGGTAGCATAGGATAAAAGGTTAATGTCAATATTTAGCATACTTTCACTGTATCACTTGTCAGAAAACACATCCATGTAAAAGCAGTCAAAATGGAAAATAATAGGTGAGCAGGAACATTTATGTCAGGAATCAATAGCAATAGAAGGCAGGTGGAGAGCCACAAAAGGAGAGCTGAAGGTATACAATTAACTAATTACTGACTGCTAAAAACTATGAGGGGGTAAAGTGCATTTCTTGCTGACAGAAACTACTTTCCATACCACAGAGGGGTCATGGGCAGGACAGGGACCACACCTGAGCCCCTTCTGCAAGAAGCTGAACGAAGCTTAAAGCCTGTAAGTTCTAAAGCCCAGTGAGTCTCTTCAGCCCTTTAAGAGAAGCTAAGGAGGCACCATGGAGGAGCACGTCCTCTCAGTGTGAAATATCTGGAGATACTTCTACAACTTACACCTGCTCAGGATTATTTATTCATCAGCTTTGCTCTCCTCAGAGCTCCAAAACATAAAAATTAGACACTCTGCTACAGCTACCAGAACATAAACAGGGACTTTCAGTCTCAGACCTAAGGTGCACAGGCAGGATTGCTACAGTGATGCACATGCTTTGGTGGAGTCTTCAAACTCTGGGAAGCACTGGAGGCACCCCACCCCAGCCTGCGTGACCCACAGCAGGCAGTGTGTGCCACACCAGTCCGTGTGTCCCGCTCCAGCCCAGCGTGTCCCACACCGACCACCACGGTCCCCACAACGGCCTCTTCTCAACGTCCCTTAAACCCGGGTGCACAAGCCCTGGGAAAGGAGGGGAACCCAGCCCCACACCCAGCCACCCCCAGAGACACCTCCGGGCTCCCACCGCCCCCTCCCTCTGTCCTCCCGGGCCGGTTCCTACCTGCCGGCCGTGCTGGGGCCGCGGGGAGAACGGAAGAGCGGCGGGGAGGGAGGGACAGCGGCGCCCGTCGCCCGGCAACGCCGCGGCCCCGGCACCTGGAGCGGCCCCCGGGCCCGCCCATCCATCCTCCCATCGCACCGGCCCCGCCCGCAGGAGGAGAGCCTGCAGAGCCTCCCGAGGCAGGAAGGGTTCGGGGCTGGAATAGCGGAGGAGCGTGCTTGCAGTGGGAAAAGCGGCCAGGCAAACAGCGGGAGCAACATGGGGGGAGCAGGGGTGAGCACGGAATTGAGGACAGGAACGGGACGGGAAAAGCAGCAGGACCCTGTGTGGGATTTGGGTGACCGGTGATCACAGGGCTGAAGGAGGGGTTGGGGACATCTCTGTTCCACGCAACATCCAAAATCTTTGCCTGCCGATGAAAAACTGATATCGTAATGCACAAGGGTGATCCCACACGCCCGCAGTCTGTTAAAGACCAAAAAATGCAGCTTTTGGCAGATAACAAGGCTGGTTTCACCAAATGATTTTGCATTAAAAAACCCCCAAACAAACCAAAACCAACCCAAAACAACAACAACAACAACAAAACCACCCCAAAACCCGCAAACAAACAAACAAAACCCCCCAAAACACAAACCACCAAAACAAAAAACACCCCAAAAACCCCATCATCAAATATCTCAGTGCAAGAGTGCAACTCTAGTGCAGTTCTTACCATTCCTACTCACACTTAGAAGATATCTACATTTACACATTTCAATATAGGATTCGTAAATCAGGCACCTGGGAAGATGTGATCTTATGCTCAGTGGTCCCACATGAAATGCCTGCTTTTGCAGGGGTTTACATCCACGATGGTCCCCAGCATTTTCTTGGGACCAGCCCTTAGCAGTGTTTTCTCTTGGAGGAAGGAAGGCAAGAGGTCGGGAGGGAAGGCATGCCTGCCATGAAGAAGAGGCTGGGGTTTTGCAGTACTTGCATGCAACTCATCCCCTCACACTTCTTTGTGAGGATGTGGGAGAGCAGCAGCTGCTGGTGGATTGCATCAGCATTTCCTCTATAACTACATTCAATTTACTCTAGGGTTTGGAAAACACTTGGACCATGGGTCAGGAAATGTGTTGACTCCCCTCTTGCAGGGTCTGACAGTCAATTAACATCAGAGACAATCACCAGGGGCCTGATTTTCCAAGGTGATGAGCACACTCAGCTCCACCTGGTGTCATTGCAATCCAGCTGCCCATCTTCACAGGAAGGAAGGCAATGGGCCTTGACGTGCTCCAGGAAGGTAGTGTGATTCAATGAAAACAATACTGAATCAAGCATCTGTCCCTGAATTTTTTTCCTGATTCTGCCATTTTTTTTCCAGGTAACTAGCTTAAATCACCTTGACTCAGTTTCCCAACATACACACATCCCAAAGATTATCTGTGGAGTACATGTATTATGTATGTACACGTCTGCATGGTAGTTTTCTTCTTTTCTTTGTTTTGCTGGAAATAATCTATTTATCGTCAACACAATCTGAACTATTTGAAATCAATCAAAAAAATGTATCTTTCCATCACTGGGGAAGAGAAAATTCTGGCACAATTTCAGGGTAGATACAGAAGCTTTATGTATCTTTATTCTGAGTTACTGTAATTGTGCTGGCACCGTTCCCAGAGCTGAGCTAAGGTCAGGGAGAAGAAATACCTAAATTAATAACTGTAGAGCTGATGTGATCTCTATCCAGGAACCATGTTGTACATTCATGAAGCTTTATAGGAAAGAAAAGCTATGTTTCAGTTTATCCAAGAAAGTTTTAGAATCTTACTATTGACAATTAGCATACAGTGGACCTGATTCTCATCTCACCTTTACAGGAATTCCACAAAATGCATTGATCTGGATTAATTCCATTGGTGCTACCCAAATGAACAGGAATTGGGTGAAACCTCCTCTGAAAGCCAAGCCTAGATAAACATGCTTTTCCTTCGGGAGTCTTATTTTACAAGAAGAGATTTCTCTGTTCTTCTGGTTTTATTCAGTCACAGGCAACATCCAATCAATCCAGTCTGTAATTAATATTATTGATCAATAGATAATCACTGTTGCTACTTTCATAATTAACATTTAAGAATTTCATTGTCCTACAACACAGAAACACAGAACCAGAGGGGGACTTTCTGGTCAGAGGAAAGTTTTCTGCTGTTGTACATAACCCATCAGAGTCATTTAGATATGTATCAGCATCTCCCCCCATTCTAAAAGATTGTTCTCTCAGATGACAGCTTCCTTTGCAGCCTGGTCTCTTACCCTCATTAGTAAGCCCTGTAATCACCTTTTTTCTTATGAGAATCCCTTTTCTGGCACAACTAACAATTTCATAGAATTATAGAATAGTTTGAGTTGGAAGGGACCTTTTAAAGGTCATCTGGTTCAAGTAGGTAATACAGAACAAGGACATTCATCTCCATTTTATACAAAAAGACAAAAATCAAAACTAATCTGAGATTAGGTGGAGAACATCCTATGGTGCTGCCACCCCCATCCAGACTGCAGTTCTGCTAGAAAATTTTCCCATCTTCTTGTATTGCATGATAAGCAGAACACTGACAATTTTGATAATTCTTCTATTGGTTAAGAACTAGCAGCTACTGTAGCATTTTCAAAAAAAATCAGCTCAGGTCTGCAGAAATAGCTTTGAAGTCTCAACTGTGGCATTAACCTTATGATTTCATGTGATTGAGGGCACTGTGTTCAGGAGATGATGTAAGAACAGTTTCGACCACAGCAGGTGTTTAGAAGTTCACCCTCAGAAGCAATTAATGAAGCTGAGAGGGAAAAACAACTGATCCAAAGATCCGGAAGATGACAGGAGTCTGTGAATTGAAGTTATTTTTCTGTCACTGCACCTGGCATGAAAAGAAAGGGCAATGAGAGAATCCAGTTAATAAAACATCTTCTCTGATTCAATGAATCTGGGCATTTGTTTTTGCTCCTTTTCACAGGCTTGTGTGAATTCATAAACTGCAATCAGAAAGGAAAGCTTCGTCAGGAAACATTTGGCATTTTGTACAAAACTGTCTTTTCAAACTGAACGAGACCTGGAAAAACTTCTGATAGCAGTTTTTATAGAGTATTTTAACTCACACTGAAAGATGAGCTTTCATAGTTTTATGTTGCCCTTGCTTCTATAAACAAGTGAACCAAACTGTTGCTGTCACCAAAGTCACACAGAAGCCGTGTGTGGCCTTTGAAGGTGACCACGCACTTCCGAGGTTCTGAGCCAGTGCTGAGTGACAGAACCTGTCTCCTCTCACTGCTGCATGCTTGCTCAAGGAAACTGAACATCTTCCTTTGCTTGGTAAATTTTTGGAATACTAGAAGGCAATAAAAACAGCAAATGGTACCCTGTCATGGTGTAAGGTCTCTTAGGGCAAAGGTAAGCTTAAAAAAGGCTTTGATTGTGCTGGGATATCTCTCTAGCTTAAACCCTGACTCAGCTCTGCTGGGAGGGAGGAACTCTGGTGGAATCCCACTTACTTTCAAGCAATATCCAGTGCAGATGCCATAGCAGAGGGATCTTTCCTTCCTTTGTACTACTGTTTTGGAAAAGCAGATTCTGATTCATGACCAAGAGATTCTACTCAGAAGTAGTTGCATTACTGTGCAGTCAAGATGATTGATTAGGATGAAAGATATGGGGTAGCAAAGGTGAGATAGGGCACTGTATTTATATTTGAGCCACTGAGCCAGGGCTGCCTAATTCCAGAAGGGCTTATTTCCTATTTCTGCCTTAATTATAATGAAAAGCTGCAAATAAATAAATTAGTAAATGTAATATTTTTCTCCCTTTGCATTTTTACAGGAAAAAGGAAAAAAAAGCTTCTTATCTGAAAAAAATACTGAGAGCCATATAAACTCCCTTGTTTATATAATTCCTGACTCAAGACAAATCAATGGTAACTTGAAATGCCTGTGTATAAATTATTATTGTTTTGTGCCTCTGTTCAAGGCCCTCTACCTTTCTCAGTTTCTTTTTGGGTCAAACTGTTTCCTGGTTTTGGAAAGCTCAAGGATGCTGTCTACACACATATGCTTTTCCAGTGTATGGTATCCTGTCCCACGTTATGGGACAAGACCAAATCTTCTCTGCAGCTGCCAGATGGTAATTTTTACCAAGGAATTGGTAGGTACAAAACCCAACGTTGTCACAACTGTAGTACTGCTATAGGGCTTCATTCAGTTTAGGTGTATCACTGTGTTTGTTGTGGTAGAAATCTTCTGCAAGAGAAAGTCTTGCTGAGAAGCCCTAAAAATCAGGCTTAAAATCAAAATATAAAAGGAAGAGCACTGGCTGCAGGATAAATGCCCCTGGGATACACAATGTCTCTTCCTGATGATATTTATAATCCACACCTGGACCATTGTTGGTGGTCCTTGTATTTCTTCTGGGATGAATTCCATGGTCAATGATTGAGTTACAACTTTGTTTTCAACGTTGAACTAAGGGGAAAACGAATTGATGTTGGAAAGGAGTTACAGTCAGTGACTCTTTCTCCATAGTTTTTCAGGAGCAACATTTGTTCTTTTTCATCACTTGCTGCAGTGTAAAGGAACCTGTGGCCACACTGAGCTTTTTAGGTTTGTTTTTCCAAGCAGGGTTTAGCTGTGAAATTTATCTAGTTGTCTTCAGACAGGGGAAACAGCAGCTTTCCAATGTGTACTTGCTTTTCGTGCCAATACAAAGCCACCATAAAATGTTACCAAATCAGAAAGGGATTGCTATTTTCACTTCCCATCAGTGTGACAACTCATGATGTAAAGCAGTGGAGGAACTGGGGCTTTAAAAAATTTTAATCAGGTCAAAGCACCAGTTTGCATGCCATTACACCACTAGTTTGCATGCACTTTGCACAGTTCAAAGCTTACTCTGAATGCAACTCATGTACACCGGGGCTTTCAGCCATCACAGCAACAGCACCACTGTGAGCCACAATACAAACAACAGCTCTGGCAAAAGTCCTCAGCAAATCCCTGTCCTGCAGAGCAGGAAATAAGGTGGCTGGAGTGCAGTCTGCAGATGTGGAGGGAGGAGATCAGCAGGTAGAAAAATGGGGCCAGGCAGTTCTGCAGACTGGAACAAACACTGTATACCCTGTGCATCCCTGTGCTCACCCATATAATCCTAGGGCCAGAACTGCAGCCTGTCCTAATATTCTCAGAGCCAAAGTCCCCTGTTTGCCTCAAGTGCCTTGCCCATCCCCAAGGTTGTTTCAGCTCACCAGTCTACGAGGTGATTTGTGCTTCCTTCTGGTTCAGCATCAGTGAATGAACTGAGCAAAGGCACAAATGGTGTTCTCTGCTCTGTCAAAGGAGTCTACATAACTGCTTCTGCTGCAGGCAGCCTGGAGTCGAGTTCAGCAAATACTACCAGAAATGAAAAGTGATGCAACACACCACCATACCATACTGGGATTTTCCCTAGAATTTAAGCAGCTCAGGTTGCCTTTTTCATGGACAGCCTCTTTGGAAAGCCTTGGGATTCATCTATATTTGGGTCATTGCCATGTGTAACTCCCTCTAGACTACTAGAAGGAATCCCATCCTCATAGAGAATGAAGAATGTTTCCCTGTCCCCAAAATGACAGGAGAGACCTGATTTCCAAGCACTCTCTTTACAGCCTTGGCTCCAATTCTGCATAATGTGTGCTTAGAAAAAGGACTGTATACTTACATTCCAGCAGCTAAGTTAGATTAGTGATGAGAAAAGATGTATTATTGGTATGCTTCTGTATGTTTTATGCACTGTCTAGAAGTTTCAGTAAAAATTCAGCTCCATTAAATAACTCAGCATGCTGGCTGAGACCCAGACAGATGCTCAGGTAGTGTTTCCAAGTATTGAAAACCATAAAACACATCCCAGTCCACACAAATCTCACACCAACCTCAAAAGCTTTGCTTGACAGTTTTCAAGGCTGGATCTGTCAGCAGCTCCACTGTCTGGTGACAGTACATGGCAGTGAACATGGCATTTTGTCTTCCACAGGGGACTTCTGCAGTGTTTGTAGGCAAGCTCTTTGGCCACGAAAACCTTTATCACTGCTCTTTGGCCTGGATACCTGCACATTTGGCTAAACACTCCTTCCTCTTTCCTTGAAAGACCTTAGAAGAGACCCTGGGTTAACCCTTATTTAGGCTGAACAGAAACTCCTAGTGCCTGAGCTGGGTGGGGTGCATATGCCTGAGAAAATCCCTTCAGAAGAAGACAGAAATTCAGAATGGGAATCCTCCCATGTCCACAAGCTACTGTCATCTGTAGGAGCCATGAAGCTCCTGTAGTACTGTAACTCACCTTCATTCACTTCCTTCACAGTCTGAGCAAAGATCTTCCATTCCTAGACTTTCCCACTGTTAGAAACGGAGATGGACTTTTGACAAAGTGAAATGTGTATCCCCCCAAAAACTCCTGATACATCACCACTGGCAGAACCTGTCTTCCTTGGAATACACACAAGCTTCCCCTGTCCTTCCCCTACAATGGCCACTTCCTATCCCATGCTGTGGATGTACTAACACAGACCATTCCAAGTAATCTTGTGTACCAAACACTGGCAGCTGTCTAATATCTAAATTATCAGTTGATTCCTCCCTGCAGTAGCAGAACAAGTTACAAGCTGAACTGGTGTTAAAAACACATTTCTTTCTCATTCTCCTTAAAAGCCAGTGGAAACACAAGTGTCTAGGATGCAACTGTATATTCATTGTTTACTGGTTAACTCCTGGTTTGTGGAAGCAGATTTTCCAGGCATAGATCACAATTTCCTTTTCTAGAGAACTGGGCGGCTGGACATATGCCTACAGCTGTCTGCGTAGGTCACTTCTTTCTTCTTTGAGATACTTACAACACATGAGCCACACACACAGCCCTTGGCAACCTGGAGAGTGAAATACAGAGACCTGGGAGGTGTGGGAGTGAAGGGGAGGGAAATAAATAACCCCACCATGGGTGTGATCTCAAACCTATTGAAGTTAAAGGAAGTGATTTCAACACACACCATCTACTCTGCAAAGAGGTGCCAAACTAACTCTAAGCTATTGGGCTTTCCAAAACCTCCACAAAGACCATGTTTATAAATTGGTGTTGTGTTGATGACAACCATTGTGATAACTTCACAGTAATCATCCAAATAAAATCTTTGTTCCAGCAGAGCGCATGGCTGCAGCAAGAGCTGTACGTAGGTACCAGGCACTAGGGCTAATGACAAAGCTCAGTCTGGATGGAGAGAGAAAGAGACAAGAAATAAAATGCAGGAATTAGTCTGAAGAATATTTCAACCATGGTTCTGTAAATATCACAGGTAAGGAAAGATCTTAGAGTAGGAATTGTCTCCAACTTGGATATAGCAATATCTGAGTACTTTTCATCCAGCAAGTTTGTAACACTGTTTTATGAAGGAACTTTATATCATTTTTCCTGCTGCTCCAGGAAATGTTGCTTAAGCCCAACATTTTAAAATACCTCTGCGTCATGGAGATGAGCAGGTGACTCAGGACAAACATGCAGACCTCAGCTTGGCCCTTGGATAGGTGCTGTCATATCACAGTACATTTGTGAAATCAGCAGCCACAATATGCTTCTGGAGAAAAGCGTGCCAGCCAGAGGGCAGATCTGCTTGCACAGTCAGTGCACCTGGCCTTACAGCCTGTGTTGCCATCCAGACCATCTATAGGTACCAACCATCCACGAACAGAGCAGCTCAAGGAGCTGGGACATCCCTCAGGATGGGTTCAGCATGGCATGTGCTGCTTGCTGCTGTACCAAAGCCAGCTGAATGACGTCTCAGGACAAGGTACAATTTTTGTGTCAACAGTGGAATCATTAATACATGTGCCTGCAGGCTTCAGCCCAAATCCCTTTCTTAGAACAATGCAAAGGGAGTTAAAGGGGTATTTTCTGTTGAGTGCAAGGCTGAGCTCCCCTGCTCCAGACTGCAGCACACAGACAGTGGTAAGTGCGTGCGGACAGACAGGACTTCGCTCTCTAAACCAGGCTGGCTCCTTGCCCAAGCTTCAAATGCAGCCTGTGAGGATTTGACTCCAGACAATTTGATGGATACTGTGTGGGTGCTAGAGGCAAGAGAAGCCAAGAAAATGAAATATCTGTCTGTCAGTTGCTCTGTTTCCTGAGATTTTTTATACAAATCCTTCACTTCTGTAAATATACTCTGCATGCTGCTATAGGTAGGGTGTGGTTATAAGTGTGATACTATGAGAAAAATGTGCAATGCATAAACCAAACCTGGAGAGTGTTTCATCTGTAGGCATCATTCCTTACCAGTGGTAATAACATTCACCTGATAAATTCATTTATTTCTGCAAATGGGTTATAAATTACATGTCAGCACAGTAACCCCCATTTATCCCATTCTTTGACCTCCTCTGCAATATTCCTATTGAGTTTTTTCTAACTGCACTGCTTTTAACTTTATCAAGTGTCTTAAGCCCTCTGAATTTTGATCATTGATTGTCAACAACTGCAATGATTTAACTGAAGCCTGAACCATCCCCATTACTAATAACTCAGCACTTGCCTTTTCTGCAAATCCCATTTCAACAGCATTCCTCTCCTCTTCCCCCTTGTCTGGGTCTGACTGAAAAAAATATGCAGGACCATTTCCCAGGGTTAATTTTTAATAGTATCCTCAGTGCTGCAGCAGATGAAGTCATTTATTATCCAGCAGGCAGCATGCTAACATGCTAGGCAATGGCAAATGCTGAAGGAGGTGACTCAGGCATAAGCAATCAGGCAGAGTTGTGCATTCCCACCTGCTGGATGGCTCAGCACAAAGAGCAGAGCACGGCGTTTTAGTTTACTCTGCACTTGCATCTTCATCTGAGGGACACCTGGATTCCAGCCATGCTGCCAGTGAGGTTTGTGTGCTTCATCATCATGTGCAAAGCACGTACATAAACAGAGGCCAGCCTTCCTTCTGCCTGGACACTCTTTTCCTCTAAGAAAAGCGGTCAATCCTGCTGCAGGAATGTGTCAGCCAAGGCAGTTCGGCCCTAAATAACACTTAGTGATCTCAGGCAAACTGGAGCTCAGCCTACCCACCTGTAAAACAGGTTTAATGGTAATTGGCTTTTTTATAGAAAAGCTGGGAGGATTACTTCATGTCTGAGATCTCTAGATGAGAACTGCTTAGTGGCACAGAGCAGTTTAAAAGAATTGCTCAAAATTAGGGCCAGAGCAGTCTGGCAGCCCAGTGAACAGGTAGAAATGACTACAGAAGCTGCACTATTCTTGTCTCATTACCCAACAGCCTCAGAAAGTCTGGGATGCAGATGATTCACAAACCAGAAAGTGCTTTTGAATTACTTATTAAGTAAGATTCATGTTGCTTTTACTGCTCTGGGATGCACAGGGTTGGGCTGCAGAATCCCTTTTGCCATCTCCTCAGAGTGAAATGTGGTGGTAATGTAGGGTTCACTCACCCACGTATCTATCACAGTTGTATTTTTGCCTTCACAGAGTAGACCAAAGGCCACTGAAGAAGTACATGAATCTTCCCTGTATCTGCAGTGAGCCTTAGATCAGACCTCAGTAAGCCAACAAGAACGTGCACCTAAACATGCTACAACAAGTTCACTGGCATGTGCTGATCTGCAGGAGAGCCGGTCTGAGTGTGCTCCTGAAAACAAGGAAGATCTTGACTAAGGAGGCAGCAGCTTCCTGCTTAGTCCTCACTGGAGCACACCAGTGCTGCTTAAATGAAGCTCTGAACCCATTCCCTCCCCTGTGCACTGTCCCAGAGAAGCCAGAGGGAGGGTATTGTTCTACTCTTAATTCACTTTGTGATCATGTAAGACCCCCAAATCCCATTGTCAGTAAGCTCCAATGATTACACAGCCCACTGAAGGGAAAATACAGCTAACACCTTCTACCCCTATCAAAGCACATTGCTAATGAGAACTGGAAAATCACTCAGAGTTAATTCAACATCTGTAGATTAACACAAGCCATGATAGTCAATGGCTGAAATTCCATCAATCACTTGGATTCATATAACATTTGTGATCAGTGTTTTCGTATGTTAACCTCAGTATTTCCCCAACTGAAGTCTGCTGACTGATGGTGGGAAATAAGAAGTCATGAGTCTGAAACCAGAAAAGCAATTTGCAATATGTTGCTTTGAACATCTCAGCTTCGGAATCTTGCAGGACGTCTGACTTCTGAAATTTAGCATTGACCCCTTGAAAGCCCCCAGAGAGTACCTGGGTGATTTGTGCACACACACACACACACACACACACACACACACACACACACACAGAATCACGCCATGGCTGAGCTCATGAACATCTGCCTGAAAAGTCACCTAGAAACATGAAATGCACCAGTCCTGCAAGATGCAGGTAACTGCAGATCCTCTTCTGCTTTTCCACCTTCCCTGATGGAGAAGCAGCAGAAGAAAGGGGATGACCAAACTGCAGACAAAACCCCCAAGATACTGTGGATGTCTTTATGGCTTCGGTGTGGGTAAGTTTTGTAATAAGGAAAGAGGTAACTGCCAGCAAGAAAAGAATCTGTGTGAAATAGGTGTAGGAATACCCTGGAGAGGTCAACTATGACCTCTCTGACTGAAGGGATGATTTCTAGCCCTGTGCTGCTCTTGAAGGCATTTGTGTGTGAGGACTATGCCCTCACCTTTACTAGGGATCTCTCAGGACAGCCTAGACAGGATAGTGCCACAAGTGCAGAGCCTAACTGCCAAGGAAAGCTTCCAATATCTAACCTGGATTAACCCACTTGATGTGGGAATACCACTACCACCATAAGCTCCCAGGGAGCTCTATAACTCAGGATCTTTAGCTCTGACAATGAACAGCTGCACTGCAGGACAGTGTCTACCTTTGCTATAAATAATGCTAAGGCTGAGGTCACCTATGGACTTAGTGCACCAGCATGTATTTGAGGTAATCACAGAAAGGGATGAAGGGGGAGCTGGAAACACTGCACAAGAGCATCAGGAAGAGGCTGCCACAGAGGAAAACAGCTGTCTGTAATGGAAAGGGACCACATAAGCAAGATTTACTAAGCTTGGGTAGGGATAGAGCACACACTGGAGTGTCAAGAGCATCAAGAAGCAGAGCAATGCTGAGAAGGCTGGATTCTATTCTCCTCTCCAGTCTACAGGGTGATATTTTATTTTATTTTATTTTATTTTATTTTATTTTATTTTATTTTATTTTATTTTATTTTATTTTATTTTAT
>VZUI01010274.1:0-11013 GCA_013401135.1 Cettia cetti | reverse complement strand
AAGGAGACCAACCCCACCCGAGCACAGCCTCCTTCCAGGGAGCTGTAGAGAGTGATAAGGTCACCCCTGAGTCTCCTGCTGCCCTGACAGAGCTGGCTCAGCCCCACAGAGCAGGCAGAGGCCAGCAAAGGCACTTTTTTCAGAGTCCAGCTTCCTGACAAAGCCAGCAGGAGCTAATCACAGCACAGGGAAATAAACAGTGCAGTGCAGGCACTCCCAGGTGGGATGAACCAAGGGAGAGCTTCTGGGTGATGTTGAATGAAACCAGAAGATGATGGGTTTCTGCTGGGTTCTGATCTTTCATATTACAGATACAATAAAAAGCTATCACTGAGTGAAGAGAAGCAAGACCTGCCTGTCCGTATTTCACAGCAGCATCCAAATTCAGCTGGATTTGGCAGCACCATCAGTGCAGCAGAACTCAAAATGTAAGGTGGGAAGCAGTGGAACTACCTGGGTGAATACAGGGAAGGTTTAGAGGCCTTGAGGCTGTGGCTCCATGCAGCAGCAGGACTGCAATCACCTTCCCCAGGAAGCTCCCAATCCAATACTCCTCCAGTGCCCCCTGCAAGACTTCCATTTTGGACAGGGCACACTCAGTACCACAGCACCAAGACTTCCTTTAGTGCCTCAGTCCTCATAAAAAAACCAGAAAAAATAAAAAAAAAAAAAAAAGAGACTAGAAATCCCCAAATTCTCACAAAGTTTCTGAAATCAAAACAAACTGTGTTTGGGAAGCAAATAACGCAGAGAACGTTCAAAAATCCTTATTAGAGTTTTCAGGATCCTTTCAATACTAATTATCAATAGAGAGTTTTCTGACTATTCCATGGTATTTGTATTTCTGTACTGATGCAACTCTGCCTCAACTCTTCTTTTTATAATTCTGTTTATAAACTATGTATTCATGCATAATACTGTATCAGGAGTGTGCTGCCATATCGTATTTGGTACTAATGACTTTATAATATAATGCTAACCAGAAAGAAAAATTCTTCGGATTGAAATAATTTCAGTTGGTGCTAAATAAATGCTTGTGTTCATTTAAGATGATAATTGCATATAATGCATACTGAATATGTCTTATTAAGGCATAATCAATGTTCTTGTTGAGTAACAATATCAACATTGAATCTAACATTATCCCAGAGTATGCTTGTCAGAATTTTGACAAATGTAAAATTAAAAAAAAAAAGTGAAGCAAAGTGACTATTAGCAGCTCTAACAGACATAATGCTTTGATAATTATGATATCAGCATTTATTTTAAATGCCAGTTGCTGCTGCTTAAAAAGAGCGATATACACAGAGGCTTTGCATTTAGAGCTTGAATTACAGTTTGATGAATAGAAAAACCCAAACTATTTTGTAACATAAATCCTCTTTAGCTCACCAATTTCCAATTTTTTCATATCATAAAGGAAGGTCTACAGTTTAATCACTGTAATAATGTACTTCTGTTATGAAGAAAATCAATATCTATTTACTACCCGTGGGAGGCGTGGAGTCCATGGGTATATCTGGAAGCAAACGGAAAACTGAATTTTCTCCTCCAGCAGTAGCCATTAAAAAAGGAAAGAAGTTGCCCCAAAGTGTTTGAGCCAAATTGGTTTCCTGGCCAGGGTTGTTTTCCATCATGGTGAAACCTATGACTGTTTAACATATAGGGTGTATAGGATCAAGACTTTAATTCCTCATAACTTACACATTTATTTTAAATTACACATAAAGTTACACATTCAATTCTTCAGCATGCTTGCCTAACCATAGGGCTTGTGTACATAGAGGAGTTTGTTACATTTTACATGAAAATACAGGAATTTTATGGGGATATTTTCAACATAAGTTTTGAGTGATGTACAAATTAGGATTTGGATATTGAACTAATATCACTTTTTAGAAGGCTGTACATGTGCAACTTGGCTGTTATATATATTAATATAAATATTAATATAAATATGTTAACATCACTTAAGGGAGTTTCCTTACACAGGAATGACATAAGAATTTCTCCTCAGGTAGAGATCACCAAGCTCTAGGACAGAACAAGGGCTGAAGCTGGGGTTTAGTCTGAGATATTTCCCTTTAAATCCCTATTGGTAGTTAGGCTACTATTAAAAGTAAGCCCAGGGAAGAGAGCAAATATTCAGTATTCTAAATAAAAACCTTAATTGTTATAAAAGACACAACACCACTGAAGTTGGTGTCTCTACACTGGTTTTTAGGCAAAGATATTTCCCTGCATGACAGAGGGATGTTGATCTGCAACAGCTCCTCACTAGATGCTCATGGTTTGGGAAAAAGATCATTTTCCATGGCAGCTGTGCTAGAAGTATAAAGTACTATAATAATTTTTAATAGCTTTGGAGAATAAGAATCACAATGTTCCATGGAAAGTACTTGCTGTCAAACATACTGAAAATACCCTTTTCTTTTTAAAACACAAGCTATGTTTCAGCTTTCCTCTTAGACCGATGTATGTAATTTCTTTTTCTTATTTTCAGGCAAAAAGTTCAGTTGTTCCTCATAATTAAACAGTGCTGCAGAAATCTTTCACTCCTGTGTGAAAGCATCAATTATTATGTAACTTCTTGTGCTGATTTTAGACCACCTAATCACCCTTATTATTCCACACTCAGAGGTGCCAGGAGCAGAGAGACAGCGCTGCTCTCACCAAAGCCCCTGTCAGCAGCAGGCAGGGCCTGGGCCAGGGTCTGCTCCCCAGAAACGGCCTTGGGTAGGGAAAAGACAGCTCCACCGTGGTCTGCAAACAGCTGCAGACCCTGCTGGGGGCAAACACTCCCTGCCTGGGAATGTGAGGAACATTCCCGGGGCTGTGAGGAGCACACACAGCCAGCCCTGCTGGGACAGAGCTCCTCTGGGCTCACCGTCCATGGCGATTCCAGAGCTCAGGACCCATGGCAATTCCAAAGCTCACCATCCATGGCAATTCCAGAGCTCACCATCCATGGCAATTCCAGAGCTCACCATCCATGGCAATTCCAGAGCTCACCATCCATGGCAATTCCAGAGCTCACCGTCCATGGCAATTCCAGAGCTCACCGTCCATGGCAATTCCAGAGCTCAGGACCCATGGTAATTTCAGAGCTCAGGATCCATGGCAATTCCAGAGCTCACAGTCCATGGCAATTCCAAAGGATTCATGACAACCCAGCTTGCTGGAGCTGCCCTGCCCTTCCCGCAGCCAGAGGATTCCTTTGGGAGAGGATCCATGGCAATCCTGGCAGTGCTTCCCGCCTGCACAGAGCCTGCCCCCAAGGAGCCCCCAGCCCTCCCTGCAGAAGCAGCACTGAGTGTTCTGGTGCTTTAAATGCTCCTATTCCCCACTGACCCCAAACCTACCACTGTTTATACTCCAGTTTTTGGTGCTGGATAGAAAACATTGTATGCCATCCACATTAATGAAATGTACCCCCAAAAATCCCCAAGGATGGACTTGGTTACATCATTTCCCTGGTGCTTAACATTTTCCAAAGCTTCATACCGAACCCTGCAACAATGCTTGAAAGCAAAAAACTTTCCAAGGGTTTTCCCATTAAAATCAGAATATATGGTTGGAGACATTAAGAATCTGACTGACAAGTGTAGGAGGCACCATTCTCGCCTGTCCTGATTATTACACTTCTAAAAAAATATCACAACCACTACACAATCTGCCAAGTTATGCCTAATTATATTTGCAAAGGTAACAATTTGGACAGAGCATATGAAAAGAGCTGTGTCTCAGAACAAATAAATGTCTGCATCAGGACACCTGGCTGGATGAGGGAAGGTGAGGAGCAGGTCAACTTTTCCAACAGGAATTTGAGTCTGGGTGTCTCCACCACCAAAATCTCAAGTGAGCTGTTGGGAGCACTCAAGATAAGAATTCCCTTCTGTATCACAAATATTTACTTCAACAAAGCTTTTTTTCTTCCCCCCCAAATCACAGTGTTGCTGTAACAAATGTTCCTTTCAACAAATCAATATATTTCCATAAAAACTGGTCTCCTGCAACATCCAATCAGCTCTATTTGCACAGTTAATCATATATTTCATTTTAACAGTCACAATTTGCAATTCAAATAATCCACAGGCCAAAAGGTATTTGCTGAAAAAAATGGTCAAATAATTTTCAGCTATTAACATATTAGAGTTGTACAATCTGTTTGCAGACAATTTGCGAGGAGAAAGGAGGGCAAAGTTGTTCTAATAAATTATTAGTTGCAAATTATTGAATCATTCCTAGTCCCTGCCGTAGGTAGGAATGAGTTTATTTAAATCGAAAAATATGAAAGTAGAGACAAGTTTCTCCTACACAGTCACCTCAAATGGCTTTTAGTAGAGACAGCTTTTCAAATATCTCTCTATAAAAATCCCAGTGCCAAGAGAATTCCCTGAGCATGTGGAGAGTGTAAAGGTCAGATAAAATGGATCAGGACAGGGATGAGCCACGGAGTTCTGCTGGAACTCAGAGGGGAGAAATCAGGAGCAACCCCAAAAGTGTTCAAGCCTGAAAGGATTCTCAGGCTAGAATAAATCAGCTCTGCTACACCGACTTCAAATGGACTTCCCAGGTTTAGTTATACTTTTATTAAGCTTTAACTTGCCCAGCTTGTGAATGAAAAACTGGCAGCTCTCATAGGTTTGTGTTCAAACCAAACCAGAACTCAGGTGAGAGGCTGCTTCCAAAACATCATGGCACCAAAAACATGGGAATCAAAGGTCCCAGAACACACACTTGGGAAAAAAGTCCCCAAATCCCTCAAAACAGGAGGATAAAGCTGATTTTTCCTGCCTTGTTGCAGGTGTAATCAGATAAAAATCTGCAGTTCTCACAAGAGGGTGACTGTGTTCAACACAGCCCCTGGACACTGGGGACAAGTCCAAGGCAGGGATCCAGAGGTGAAGGATCACCCCAGGCTGTAAATATTTCACACAGAGGGAACTGATCAGCACTGCCCTCACTTCCTGGGGACAATTTGCTCTCCCAAATGCTGTGGCCAGGAGCCAGTGACACTTCTCAGTGACCTCAGTGACAAACACGCACTGGAGCTGCAGCCCCAGGCCAGGGCAGCCCTTCACTGAGCAGAGAAACAGAAGGATCAGGATCCAGCAGCTCTCCCCGTGCTTGGGTTGGCTCCTCCTTGAGTCTGACTCAGGCTCAGGAAGCCTTCAAGTGTTTCCTGCAGGCTTTGAGGAGGAGATGGAACAGCCCTGGAGTTTTATCTCCTTAAGGTGCCAAGAAGCAGATTGGAACAAGCCAGAGGTGATGGTTTTATGTTGAAGGAGGGCAGATTTAGATTGGATGTGAGGAATAAATTCTTCCCTGTGAGGAAGGTGCCTAGAGAAGCTGTGGCTTCCCCTGGATCCCTGGAAGTGTCCAAGGCCAGGCTGGACAGGCCTTGGAGCACCCCGGGATAGTGGAAGGTGGCAGGAGCAGAATAAGATGAGCTTTAAGGTCTCTCCCAACTCAAAATATTTTATGATTTTATGCAAATTTGGGGCACTTCAACTTAAGGTTATTTTCCATATTTTTCTTGTCTTGCAAATCCAGGTCTGAACCAAGCAGCAAACCAGGGCACAGCTTAAACCCTGACACCACAGACCCCTGTGCTCCCAGCATTTCCCAGCACACAGTTCTGAAGGAATGCATTGCAGGAACCTGAGTGAAACCCAGGGCTGATCATCTTATGATCTTCTGCCCACAAGCAATCCATCATCTCATCAGAGCTGAATTTAGATTAATCAAGTTTATACCTCTGAGACCTGCCTGGAATGCAATGCAACACTCACTCTCATCTACCTCATCATTCTGAGACACCACAGACCCACACAGAGCTTTCCTTCACCTTTCCATCAAGCAGCAAGTCCTGCTGGATGTTCAGCTGAGCCAAGAGCATTGAAATGCATCCAGCTGACCAGAGCATGCCAGGGATGCTGCTTGACCACGTGCCCAGGCAGGGTTTGTGTGCTCTGCTGCTTCATTGCTGCCCAGGACGTACCTTTGGAGCTGAACTTTCCCACTTTTTCACTCCACTTTGTACTGCTGAGAGGCTGGCAACTGAATTTCTTCCAACTGAAATTCAGCTGGAGGATATGCCCTGAATCTCATCTATTTCTCACAGTGCCAAAGGCTGTGGCACCACAAGAGTGTGGCACTCACAAGACCAGGATGAACCATGTGGCAGAGGAGGTTGTCCATCCTTAACCCCAGCCAGCACCCCCACATCCTCACCAGCTGAGCATCATTCCTGTTCTCTCTGGAGGATGTGAACCAGGCTCTGCTTGCTAAAACAAACCAGGCTGTGACAGCATCTTTGCACAGCAGCTGAAGATAAAAGTTTTCCTTTTTCAATTTATAATCATCTAACCTGGTATTTTCTGCCTAGGCAATAAAAGATAATAAGTTTTGTGATTCCTGCCTCATGCCAAATTTTTAGATGATGTGTTATCCAGTGAATCAAAATGTGGCTTACTGGGTTAACATCAGAAGCCACACTCTCACAAATTAGGCCCACTTAGATCATATTTCCCTCCCTAAACATTCCAATTCCCCCAACAGAAAGCAACGTGCTAAAGGTCAGGATGGAAATTGTGTTTCTGCTGTGTAATCTGCTTCGCAAATTTGTATCAGTGGTCAAAATGCCCAGAAAACTCAATTACTGACTTGTTACCACAACCGTACATCAGCAGGCCCCGGCAGACAGGGGTTATTTCTAAAATTAGCACCCTAATGCAAAAAGCATATTCTATATTCCAGATGTACAGCCTTTGCTTGATGTTTATATTGTTAAATATTAATGGAAGCACTGTCTATTATTTCAGGCAAATTATCAGCAACATAATAGTCTAGTTAAATAGGTGCATTGTTGGAGCTGGAGGGGAAAAAAAGCCTCTGTGTCTGTTTGAATACCACATTTCAACGTGGTATTCTAATCAAAATAGTCATCAAATGTTACTTTTAATCACTATTATCATTTTTCCTTGAACTTTCATTTTTTATGCAAATCTTATTTTAGAGTTTAGTGTTCTATTGCCAGCAATAATTCCAGGTAGCTTTTGAAAGAGAGGACCCTGCTGAGAGTGTAATGGATCAGTAAATGATACCAGCTTTGCTTGTGGACAAAAACAATTCTGGTGGCTGCATTTGCATTCTCATTGGGTGGTACCTGCAGAATATAAATTGGCCTAACTCTAAATCATCCAAGGGAAAATGATGCAAAATGGATTTCAATTACACTATTTCTGTTTTACCAAAAAGCTTATCGCACTATGGGATGAAAAATCAACCCCTCCATAAGATTTGTGTTCTGATGAAAGACGTAACAATGGAATTTTACATTTAAAATTTCTCCAGTCAATTTCATTCTTTTCTTTCTTACTCCTACACATTTTTTTATCACTTCATTTCATGATAAAAAAAAAAAAAAATCTCCTATTTTGGAAGTCCTGAACTTTCTGCTTCAGTTAAAAAGTTCTCTTTTTGCCAGACTTTCACAACCTTACTTTTATTTTCCAAGAGCATCTGCCAACCAAAGAGCTCCCCACCATCATCCTTAAGTCAGGGTTTGTCTTCTTGCAAACAAACCAATATTTGTAGGTTATTCTCACTTTCAGACTTAGCCTGTCACTGCCTCATGCAGATTTTGCACTGAAGTACAGTTGCTTCTGTGAAACAATAATTTACATGACAGAAAATACAGGACAGGTTGCTCAAATAAGAAGAAATAATACTGCAGTGTAAACTCGGTTTCCCTGCTGTGCTCTGCTACTAAATGTCAGAAATTTCTGGAGGCCTCGTGCTCTATAAAGTAGTTTTAAACACAGCTTTCCGTTAGGGGAGCTCCCAAGGAACGTTGGAAAGAAAAACAAATTCTTGCTAATGTGCAGAATTAAGAAAGCAATGCAGATAAGAGTTAATGACTGAGGGAAATCCACTGGTTTTGTATTAAAGGAGGACAAACTGCAATTAAGTGAAAAACATGTAGCACCATGAGAGAGAGGGGAGGTGAATGCAGGAGGTGGGATGCAAGAGGACGTGGGGGTGAGCAGAGGTCAGGGAACTACAATGCAGAGAGCTCAGAAAGAGTTTTGCAAACTCCAAGTCCCATTTCCAGGCAGTTCTTGTAGACTAAAAGCAGCAAAGCCAACAAAGGGGAGAACGGTATGGGAGGCACTGGTAGCAGGAGGAGAAGTGGGAGGAAAGAATAGCTGAGCCCTTTGAAGAACTGGGAAGAGACATCCACAACGTTATTTAAAGAACTTTTCAAAGGCAGGAAGAGCTGAGCTGTGGATCTGAGCAGCACTTCCATGCCCAGCCCATCCCTGGAAGCCCTTTCAGCACCACAGCCCTGTCCTGCTTCCCTCGCTCCTTGCCCTGAAGGTGGAGGGTTTGGATTTTGCTGGGACAGTGGAATGCTCTTAAACAGCACGGTTTGGGTGCCCCAGCTCTGCCAAATCCACGTCCAGCTGTTCTGGAGAGAGAAGTGTGCAGTCCCTGCTGGCTGCTGAGCGGATCCACGCATCCCTGAGTTCCCAGCCTGGCTCTGAGCGTGGCTCCCGTGGCACACACAGAACTGCAGCACACACAGATTCTGTGCTGAGTGTTTGGATTGGCAAGCTTGGCCACAAGAGCTTTGACAAGCATGAGAGAAACTGGGTCAGAACCCAGCCCCTCTTAGACACACGTAGACAAATGGAATTCTGCATTGCTGGCAGCTCCTAAAGATCTGCAATTAAACCAAATAAATGACTGAGACACCTTTTCAATTCTTGGCAGATTGGCATTCCCTGTGTCTGGACTATACCCCTGAAAGATGAAATTTGTATTTCAGTGTGTCCTGCAACACCCATTGGTCCAACAGGACGTTTGATACTGACCACAGCCAGATCTAATTCCTGCCACTTCTGCAGGTCACAGATTTGGTCACATTCTGGAATGCCCCGCAACCTCCACTGAGCCCAAGAAACTTTTATTCACATAATTAATTTATATGCACAAATCTCTTGCTGAAACCAACACCGAGCTGCAGGATCAGGTTCATGTGCTGGAACTACTCCAAAACACTTCTGCAAAATGGGAATCAAAGCAGGCCCAGCAACCGTAGATCTAATGGGATTTAAATAGAATTAATATTGAATACTAAAAATTATGGTGTGTAATCATAATGACAATTCAAGCTTAACAAGAGCGGTACAGCAATGAATGAATTAAAAGCAATACACTTTCTCACTCTCAACAGAAGTGTTTGAAACTATGTTTCAATACAAATCCACTGTTTGAACTGAGATTAACAAATATTAGTCTCATTATAAATTTTAATATTATTTGCATAAACTTTATTGAGGGAGAAAGAAAAGGAAGAAAGAAATTTCAATTTCACAAGAGAACTGGGAAATTGATTTTTTTTAAAAAATCTATCTTAAAAGTCACTTTAAGTTGAACAGATTTCCAGAGGCAGGAAATGCTGAGTTAACACTACAACAAATTGGAAGGGAGGCTACAAGTGAAACAATTAGCTTAATAAGCAGATGGAGAAGATGCTTCTAAAATTACTGCCTTTGTGAAATGTTCAGCATCTTAAGCCTGGTAAAATGCTGTTTATCAAAGCAGGAATGCAATTGCTGGTAAAAATGTGAAATAAAATTGATATTATTAGAGAGACAATATTTTAGAGCAGAACTGCGGTGCACAACTGAAAATAAAGCAGAATAAAAAGAAATCATCACCTAGGTTTTTTTCTCTGGGATTCAAAGGCTGGCAACAGATAATCAAGGAAGAATTCACTCACCTCCCAGTGTTCTCCCTCTCCCCAAGCTTTGCCTTCTCTGTATCTACCCTTGTTTCAAAAATATTATTTACCTAAAAAATGTGGGGTTCTTCTTGTGAAGGAGGACCTAGGAAAGACTGTCAGAGTATGATGAGTTTGGAACTGCACTGATTTCCCTGGACCTGAGGCTTTGGCTTGGTTCTAGGCCATTTTAGTCTACAAAAAATGGATTTTTAGCATCCATGGAATTTATCAGGCACATTATTTGTCCCAAGTGATTCCAATTCCAGGTGCTGAAGAGCAGCATCAAACAGCACCATTTGAGAGGTCATTCAGCTCCTTCATCATCTTGAGTATTCCACTGCACCTTCCCTACACAGAGATAACCAACACCTTGGTATTTGGGCCATTATGGAAATTTTCCCTTACAGCACACTTAGGAAAGGAGCACTTTAAAGGAAAATGTCAAAGCACCAGGAAAGGAAAATATGCAGCTTTTAAAGTACCTCCAACCAGTGGCAAATTACAAAGCATTTTTTGATTATTCCTGGCAGATTGAAGGATTATGTTGCATTTAATCAATATTTTTGAGACATGGTTCTACAGAACCCAAGCCTTTTAACCAGAATTTTATAAAAATGAGACATTCCTCCATCAATATTGAGCCCAGACAATTGATCCCTCTGTTGGACAGAATATAACGTCTCCAAAACCAGCCCTACATTAAAAAAGCATCACATCCTGCCCTTAAAGTTTATTTACAGATGCTCTGTTTACCAAAGGTCAACATACTTGTTCCTGACAGCATTCAGAACCTCTCCCTGCAGGGATCAAAGGAAATATTATGGGATCTTTGACTGGCATGGAACTGCTGGAACTTTTTCCAGCAATCCCAAAAACAACTGGCTAATAATAAAAATATCTCTGAGTATAATTCTCTCCTCAAAAGGACCTGCTGGAATGTGCAGAGGGGATTGGGCCAGGAGGGCTTCAGTTCCACTTGGAAGGATAAATCCAGCAGGTGCCCACTTTGTGCCTGTTGGTATCCAGTGACTTGGGAATTCACATGCTGCTCTTCCATTTGATGCCTCAAGTTTTATCTTTCCTGTGTTCCAGGCTCTGTGCTGCCCAGGGTGCAGCTCTGAGCTCACAGGCAGGGTCCCTCAGCTCTGCACACAGCAGGGACACAAAACAAATCCTTCTCCTGCTGCACACCAAGGACAACTTTCAGCCCAAAGCAC